>MU223456.1:583144-605423 GCA_018584345.1 Thuja plicata | reverse complement strand
TCATAAGTGTGTGAGGCCAAGTGTGAGATTCCTCATAAGGAGGAATAAACTAAATTACAAATAAGTATTTGTCCTCACTTATTCTATTAGAGGACAAAATAGAAAGAAGTGGAAAGAAGACAAAAAACAAATATATTAGGATACCTTGACTTATATCCTAATATATTAGAACAAGAAAAGAAGAAAAGATCTAACCTTGGTTTATAAGTGCACCAAGGAAAGATTACAACTTCTAACACACTTACTAATAAGGATATCTTATGTACTATGGTAACATCATGTGCATCCAAATCCATGAAACCACACTATGTTCATATTAGCAAACCTTGCAAATCTTACGGTCACTACACATGATAAGGTCATAAGATATAAGTTTATGGTACTAAAATTTCATTACATTTTCTTTTAGCATTGTCCTCATACTAACACATAATAGAGGTATCAAAAATAGCATATATCAAAATGTGCATATTAGATCAATATCGCATATTCCTTCAATTGGACTTTTCTAACTATCAACAAGAAAATCCCCTAATGATGCACAAGAAGTTGCAACTGTTATATAAAAAGGAGATCCTTACACCATAGGTATTGAGGGTGAAAACAATAAAAAAATCTTCTTAAGGTGAGAGAATTTTTCTAAATGCTTAAATTTTAGATAGGTATTGAATTTATTATTATTGAGGACATTTAAAAATATAAATAAATACAATAGAGTTCATTCAAGTAAATTCTCAAAAGTTTTTTGTTTCCTTCTGAATAATATTCATACTGATGGGCATAATTTTATATCTACTAATAATAGCTATACTAATGTACTAAAGTCTTATGCTAATAAATCAATTGATATACTAATATTTACATTTTAAAAAATGATATTAGTAAATCTATTGTAATATAAATTAACTTTATTATATTAAATCTAACTAAATTTATACTTTTCAAAATAAAATATTACAATAATTTTTTAATGGAGATGGGCCTTCACGTCAACCATTTTAGCTAAGAGTAAAGGACTAAGGGGCATCCATTGTACTGAATTTCCCTTTTGCATGGTTTTGGCCTCATCCCTTTTAGATGTTTGAGCCTCGTACTCAACATGAAGACTTGATGTCTAGTGGACTCATTAAAAACCTTTCAACTTTATCATAGACCAAGGGCCCATTGACTGTTACAATAAACTTTACTATATAAATCAAACATATAATCGATTAAAAAATTAGATTAAAACTCAAGATTAAACTAAAAGATAAATAATATGAATCATCATTAAAAACCTTTCAACTTTGTCATAAATCAAGGGCCCATTGATTGTTACAATAAATTTTATTATATAAATCAAAGAGGACAATTAAAAAATTAGATTAAAACTCAAGCTTAAACTAAAAGATAAATAATACGAATCGATCTGAACATAAAATTTTACTGATTTACCAATTAAAATTATTATTATCATATATAATAGCGTTAACATGTTAAACCTAAATTTATACATGTTTTATGGTCTCCGTGTTGTTCAATACGTAAGCCTAGTGAAATAAATACACATCATTCATCTGATTATTTATGAGGATGGCTATAACCTCGTAACATTTGTAATCTAACAGGGATGAAAACAATAACAGCGAAGCTCAAGTTGGTCGCATTGTCCCTCAGGTTGACGATCTTTTTTTATACACACATCGTCGCACTCACCATCCCTAAAGGCGAGGCACGGTCCCCCAAAAGAACCGCTGAGGCTACGACACGAATTATCATCCGTACTGGACACTGATCATATTACAGATGAGCGACTACTACAGAATTTTTTGCGGAAATTTTCAACGAAACAAAACATAAATTCATTCACATCAGCAAATAAAAACTACTAGTATTAGAGAGGCGAGGAATACACATTACCAGAAGCTGTAACCAATAAAAACATGAATAGAAACACATAAACGCCCTTCGCCATGTGAGGAACTACAGATGCTCAAAGATAATTGATGTATTCTGTGAGGAAACTTACTAATGTTTGTACGTTTGTTTCAAACCAATTCGTTTGGGGGTACTTATACAATACCCAATTAAACACCACCAGAAAGTGACTCCGAATAATACCCCAAATCTCTTGCCGGCCGTGCATTTTTATTTATTATTAGAGCTCCAACATTTATTAGATCCATTTCAGCCGATTGGCCTGCAATTTCGTGTCTGGCCAGCGGACAAACCAGCTTAGATACTTAGGGAGTACTGTCGAATTTAACCTATCAAAGCTCTTACGAAGTGATTGAACTCTTTGTTCATTTGACTGGTAGATATAGCAAAGAAACAAGATTTGGGGTAGTGGGCAATCCAAATTTGCTTACGTTTATTTTCCTATTTTATTTCTTCTATACTCTTGGGAGTGTTTCACACCAAAACTCATGGAATCCTCTATCTCTAGTGACTCCAACTGCATGATTGACATGAAGTTGAGGATAGGATAGGCTTATGATTATCGACAAACATGGTAGATTCATTTTTGATATTATATAGAGAGTAACCTTTATGATTGAAAAGATGATGGGACCAATTAATATGAGTACTACATCGAGAATGTGGATAGGTTGGTTGATTTTACACCCACTCCATGTTTTTTTTTTCTTCTAGCTCAACAAATAAATAGACACGTTATATGGAGCGATCCAAGTTCTTAGAAAATGTATCCTCGAATACATCACCTTTTAATATTCTGTTAATTCTACTTAGACTTATTATCATTTATAAGAAGGGTTTGAGGAGTATGGTTGCATTCATGTGCCCTTATATATCTATATGGTGAGCATGCCTAGATACTCTTCTTTGTTTTACGTTTTTATATACATGTACTATATATGGTTGAAGGAAATTGAAAAAAAATGAATCATTTGATGATATTGTCTCTGTCATATTACATGATGTATAGGTTTTTCTAGTAATTACAAGGTTATTTTCTATGATGCAAATTTCCAATATGCATTGTCCCTGGGTTTCTTAACTAGCCTAAATATCTTAGAGATATCAATTTTAACTTGCCAATCATTGGAAACAATGATATCATAGGGTTGACAAGATAACTTCACATCATGCTTAACATGAACGTCAAGAATGTTAATGTTCTCTCCTCTAGTTCTGAAAATTTTGCCAAAACAAATTTCTCTCAGGAGGGTACTATCATGAAATTTTGTGTTACCCCTCTCTTTCCATATCCTACATACAACATTAGGAAACACATAAGACAAAAGCAACTTGAGAACTTGATTTGCAGAGGGAGATTTCCATTGATAGTAGAAATCCAGAATGGAGTCTGAAAAAATGCAAAGATTCCATCACTGCAAGACCTAATCCCAAATATCATGAGCATAGGGGAAATGGAGGAAAAGATGAGAAGATGATTCAACTTCAACCAAACAAATATAGAATCTATTAGGCATCATGAAACCTCTTTTACCTAAATTGTTAGTTGTTAACAGTTTATCCTCGAGGAGGATCCAAAGAAAAATGTTCACTTGTCGAATGGGATTTTTCACCTAGTCCTTAGCCCATAAGGGTGAGGGAGAAGTGGCTTGAGACAATAAAGAAACTACAGAGGAAATAGAAAATCTCGTGATAGAGAAGCCCTCCAAGCATCTTATCCTCCACACTAGGTTGAATGATAACATAATTTAAAGGGAGTTGAATGGGCAACAATTCTTTACAGGACATGGTCAAGGTTAACCCAGTGTCCCTCCTTCTAGTAGTCACTCACAAAGGTGCCAAATCTATTCTTATAGTCCTCTAAAAAAGGGGAAATATTAGTGTTACTAATAAGAGGCTCTTGAAAAATCCATATGCCTTCGCAAAGCAACACCCTATTACTATCACCAATTCTCTACTTGGAACCCATAACAACAATCTACCTAGATCTCGTAACATTATTCCATAAAGAGGAACCATAGGAGATACTTTGAGAATGGAGGAAATCCTTCATGGACACAACATTATAAGACTGAGAGATCACTCCTTAAACCTAAAATCCCCTAAGACATTAAGTAAGAACTTCCAAACGACTAGATGTTGTAGGCCTTTAACATGTCTAACTTCATTAAGAACCCTTTTTTCCTCGAATCCTCCAAAGAATGGATATTCTCATGAACCGTGATAATAGAATCAAGAATTTTCCTGCGAGGAAAAAAATCATTCTATTGGGTGAGATTAAGGTGGGAAGGACAATCAAAATCCTTGAAGTGGGGACTTTAGAAACTATTTTGTAGAAATAATGGCAGAGAATAATGGGTCAAAAAGCATCAAAAGAATAAGCTCTCGGGAATTTAGAAATAAGGACAATAAACATCGAGTTAAGCTCCTTTAAAAGGTTCCTAGATCCAAAAAAAATCCTTAACAACATTCACCACATTATTAGCAACAATATCCCAGAAAATTTAGAAGAAAAACATGGAGAATCCATCTAGACCAGGAGCTTTTCTGCCTTCAAAAGAGAAAACCGCTTTCCTTACTTCTTCCGCTGAAGCAATTAATGTTAAAGAAATATTTTACTCATCATTTAATATGTTCGAAATAGAATAGATAATGCTATGCTTGGAAGATTCAACAAGATTATTATCCATCGAAAGGATTCTATAAAAGAATTGGACAAATTCATGTCTTATATCGTCCTCCTTGTTAATCTTAACTCCATCTATAATAATCAAAGAAATCTTGTTAGCAACCTCATGTTTAAGGACTGTCATATGAAAAAAATTTGTATTTTAATCTCCATAGAACAACCATAAAGCTTTAGATATATGTTTCCAAAATTTCTCCTCTTTTTGAATACCATCATGATACCTTATTACAAGAATATTATTTTCTTGTACAAGGTGATCGACTTTGTAACCTTTTGTCTTAATCTTGACCTAAATTTCCTTTAGCTCAAGTTGAATCACATATTTCTTAGAGAAGATATCCCAAGAAACATCCTTATTCCACTTCTTAACCTTATTTTTAACTTCCATCAACTTCTTGGCTACCCTTTAAACACAAAAATACCTTCCACCTTGATACTCCACTAAAATTTAATACATTCCTTTAAACTTAGGTGGGCGAGCCATATTTTTAAAATTCGAAGGAAAATTACTCTTCCCACTCAGAGGATTCGCGACAAAACTAACAAGAAAATTATCCAATCCAATTATAGAAAGAGAATTAAGGGAGAAAAAGTATTTAACACTTTCCACTCATTCCAAAAAAGAGCACAGTCCAACCTAACTGAATAAGATCATCACCAGCCCTCTTGTTTGTCCAAGAGTAAACTCCCCTTTTAGGTCTAAATGAACCTAAAAGCCTCCAAAATTTGGCATTTCATGAAGATGAGTATTGAAATCCCCCATAATAATCTAGTTCTCTTTAGTTAATTTCTCTCTAAATGAAACCAATCTATTCTATAAGTTCCTTTGGTAATTTTTTATTGTTAGGAGTATAGATTTTAGATAAAAGCTAGTAATAGACATCTCTAATATATGTTTAAATTTTATAGAAACATGATTATAATCAGCCTAGAGATAATTACCCTACATATAATTAAGGTTCTAGATAATATAAATTCCTCTACAAGCACCCTCATAACTATTCCTACTTACCCCACAATGCTTTAAAGGGCTTAATCTTGTCCACCTTCTCCTTCCAGGCATCTTAGTCTCTAGAACAAACAAAAGATCAAGATTATGATCCATAACAAAATTATGAATAATATCTTGTTTATGAGGACTATTAAGACCCTTTATATTCCATGACATAATCTTCATCTCTTACCTGGAGAGAAGATTTACAAGAAGGTTTTTTGGACTCCATCTAAAATTTTCAAGAGGTACTCCTTCTCTCTATATCAACTTGTTGATTTCCTTCTTACCAATTTCTTATTGCCTTTGTAATAATCCTAAATGATTTGTTCTTAGTTGAGAGCCTCCAAAAGGAAGGCTTGATTTCTTACCCTTTTTCCTTTCCACCATGGTAAAATGATTCTCATCCTGCAATTCAGGTTCCTCATCATTTTAAAAAGCTTTTGCAATCTCCAAGTCTCTATCCAAGCTCTTCTACTGAACCAAAATTTGATCAATCCTAGGATAATCCTTATTCTGATCTAAGATAGCCAAATCATTTAAATCCTCATCTTGATACGAGTCTCTAAACTTAGGAAAGATATATTTAAAAAGTTCAGTGTCCTCGGGTCATAAGATAGAGAGAAAATAACATTACAAGAAGAGAGTCCTTAAGGAGACTGTGATGGAGGAGCAATCACCTCTCCTTGAAGGAAACCACCTCTATGGCTATTAGTCATTACAGGTTCCTCTGGCATACCTTATTTTTTATGTTGGTTAGTAACATCATCAAGATTGTCTTATTTACTATTAGCATCCTTATCACCTAGTATTTCACCATCTTCTATATTACCATTCAACATTGGGATCCCAGGTTCCAAATGTTGACCAAATTGTTGTCGAACACCTTCTACATCTTGACCTTGAGGGAACTCTTCCCCCTTAGATCCTTCCTTTTGGTTTTCCTTAGTGTCAAGGGTACTTGTGGATATGAAATCATCAATAGCTTCACCATTTCCTAAAATGTTTTGGATACCTTCCAAATTCTTAACTTTCCAAACTTGGGTTTTCGAGGATTCTTTTTAGCAACCTTCCTTTGAGCTCGCAAGGGGAATTTCTTTGTCCACTATCTAGATTTCTTACACAAAAAGAAGACGGAGGGAAATGATTCAAATTCTATTGGGTGTATTCACTTTCCCAGCTTAGACACAGTGTCATTTGAAGATGGAAGTTTGTCGAATGGATAATACCCACACAAATTCTTGCCTAAATGAGTCATTTTCTAGCTTCCATGATGGTATCTATGGACAAAAGTTCCCCAAAAGATCTTTCTAGACCCCTAAATAAATCTTTATTCAAGTATTCAAAAGGAAATCTTGGAAGTTGACTCAAGCTGGGACAGTTTGGAAGATCCAATCCGAAAGGTCAAGATTAGGAGACCATTTCATGAGAGCCAAAGATGAATTTCCAATAACCCAAGGAATCCCACATAGAAATATATTCTTCACAAGAGAAAGAAAAGGATAAAAACCCTCTCGCATAGCAATAATATCCACCTGGTATTTCAACGTGCATTTCCTCTTAGCAAAATCCCTAACAATTTCTATATTGGGTCTAGGACCCATAAATTTTCCCACTAGAGACGACACCATAAGATAGATGTTATGATCTATAACCTATTAGGTATTTAAATCACATACCTTCCAACATTATTGTCAACAGTATTATTAACTGATGGGAGCAATAATTTCCATGTAGGTTTGACCCCAAACAAAGAAGACCATGGAGACTCATTCCCTCTCATTTCCCCCAAATTTACATTCCCACCTATGTTCAGTTTGGAGACCAATCTCTGGAAACCTGCAACCCTCTCTAGTATATCACTGGTAGACTTAGAAATCAAACCACAAGGGTCCACCTAAAACAACTTTCCACACCATTACCCCCTTCCTCAAAATAAGCCTTTTGACCCCCATCATGCTCGCCAACAAATTTACCCTTGGAATTACTGTTAGCTTTCTAATCACCCACAGGGACTCGTGATCCACTAGCATTTGAATCTCCATCCTTCCATCTCCCACTTCTGCAAATTTCCTACCACTCCTCTCCCTTCAAAAACCTTTTGTAGTAGTACAATATTCTAATTCTTAAATTTACTAAAATACAATCATTTAGAATTAACATATCCTTATAACCTAGCCTTGATATTTCAAAGTGACTCAAACATTAAATTAACCCTTTGACTTAACAATAAATCTATCATTTCTATGTTTCAAACCAATTTATTATTAATGCTACGAGAATAATTCCTTTGTTAACAATACTATAATTACATTCAGCATGTCAAATTAGTCTCTCTTAAATTGATATTGATAACCAAAACTAACAACTGGAATATGTAGGTGGACTCCTTGGAGGTTTATTCTCTTTTAGATCCTACTATGAGGGCTTCCATTATTGAGTTTCAGGAGGTTTATTCTATTTTAGATCCTACTATGAGGGCTTCTATTATTGAGTTCCTGGAGGTTATCCAAGATTATCTTTCCTTTCTCTCCTAGTATCAATAAAAAAATTCTTTATCTTCTATGTTGTTTTTAGCATCTTTTTGGTCCCAAATTATTTTCCTTGGAATTCCTCAATTCAAGGTGGTTCTACTAGAAATTGGTTTTGAGAGGTCTTTCAAAAAAATTTATTTGTTATCCCCTTATTGGGCTTCTTTAGTCTCATCTCAAGTCAATTTTTATAGCACATGGTTCAGGATTCTTTTCTAAAGCCTTCCTTTATGAAACAGTAATTCTAAATCCTATTCGAGACCCCTGTTTTCACCAGTTCATTGAGATAAATAATGAAGAGTTACTATATAAAAAAATGTGTCTGGTATTTTTTGGTTGTGGTAGTCTCACTACTTGTCCTATTCAAAATAGCAACTTTAAAATTTTGAGTAATGGTTTCATAAAAATATGGTAATATTAAAGTAGACTCTTCACCATTAAGATGAGAATATAGTTACACGATCACGAATTAATAATAAGAAGAAAAACAAAGACTACTTTTCTTTCTAACCGAATTACAATGTAATAAATCATACAAGATAATAAAAATGATCTTAGATTAATATTCCTCTATGTTACATATAACACTTACTAATAAAGATACCTTATGTACTATGGTAACATCATGTGCATCCAAATTCATAAAACCAGACTACGTTCATATTAACAAACCTTACAAATGTTACGCTCACTACACATGATAAGGTCATAAAATATAAGATTATAGTACTAAAATTTCATTACATTTCCTTACAATATTGTCCTCATACTAACACATAATCAAGGTATCAAAATAACATATATCAAATTGTGCATATTAGATCAACATCGCATATTCCTTTAATTGAACTTTTCTAACCATCAACAACAAAATCTACTAATAGTGCACAAGAAGTTGTAACTGTTATATGAAAAGGAGATCCTTACAACATAGGTATATTGAGGGTGAAAAAATTTAGAAATCTTCTTAAGGTGAGATAAATTTTCTAATTGTTTAATTTTAGATAGGTATTGAATTTATTATTATTGAGGACATTTAAAATATAAATAAATACATTAGTGTTCATTCAAGTAAATTCTCAAAAAAAATTATTCCCTTTGAATAGTATTCATACTGTTGGGTATAATTTTATTTCTCGAGCACCACATCATACACAAGTAAACACTAGAAATTGGCACCAAATAATACACCAAATCTCATGTCGTCTATGCACTTTATTTATTGAAATTATTAGAGCTCAAACATCTAATCAGACATAAGTAATTGTATGATCGAATAAGTAAATAGATTATTCTCGCATCTATGCAGATACAATGATTCATTCCATATAGTACGCATATATAATAATTTTATGATTCATAAATTTCTTTAATATTTTATGGTCTCTATCATCTTGAACACATAAACGAGCTGAAATAAATATACATAATTCATCAGAATGACTACCTCATAATATTTCTACTCTAACATGGAAGACAATAATAATGATAAAAAAACACTTGGATCAAAGTTGCATTCATCCTAGGTCTATTAATTTCATATACCCACTGATTGTTGCACTTATCTTCTTTTAATCTGACACATATTCCCAAAAACAATGAGAAAATAAAAAAGGGTGAATGTATTCCTTTAAAAAATAAAAACATAAAACTCATAACCAAAGACTAACCATGCATTCTAACCCCTCCCTCAAGTACAATAACCTTATGTACTTTGGTTTGCGCATTTAATAAAATAAAATTCCATCATTTAGAACCCATTATGATTGGCCTAAAATGCTATATACATGTTGCATTTCTACTTCAAACTTAAGATACATGGAAAAATAGCCTAACATGTTCCTATAGAATAGAAATTGTATAACATCAAACAATCAATTTATTCTTTTCACAAATGAGGAAAATGTGAATTATGATATTGGCTCAATAAAAGCACATTACTTTAATGCATAAAGTGAAACTATTGGGGACCTAAGAATTCTCTCATTTCTCATTGCATCATCTATATGCCTACATGCTAAACATAATTTCCAATTTCTATAATATAAATAGTTAAAATAAGATATTTAAAATTATATGCTCAATTGACAATAATCTAAACTAGATACCCCAAAGATGCTTTAGTGTGTGAGACATCTATAAACATAAACAATGAACATATTATTTGAAGGTTAGAAAGTACAATAATTACCACTCAACATTACAAATTTTATAATTCTGATTCTTAAAGTTAGTAAAATATAATGATTTAAACTTCACATATCCTTATAATCTAGCCTTCATGTTTCAAAGTGACTCAAATATTAAATTAACCCTTTAACGTAAAAATCAATCTATCATTTCTATGTTTGAAACCAATTTATTATTAATCTTGAAAAAATAATTCCTTTGTTAGCAATATCACAATTATGTTTAACATGCCAAATTAATCTCTCTTATATCAAAATAGATAACCAAATTTACAAGTAGGCTATGTAGATGGACTCTTTGGAGGTTTATTCTCTTTTATATCCTAGAGTGAGGGCTTTTTTTATTGAGTTCCTACATATTTCTTCTCTATATTTGTGATGATTTGTTGGAAGCAATTTCTTAGTCAAAGGTTATCTTTAGAGGGTTTTGTGGCTCAATATTCTATATCTCCTCTTGTTTTGGATGACTACCTTTATCTCCTTCTGTTATCCAAGATTATATTTCCTTTCTCTCGCAGTATCAATCAAATGTTGTTTCTCTTCTATGTTGATTTTAGCCTCTTTTTGGACCCATTATTTGTCTTGGAATATCTTGATTCAACGTGATTCTACTAGCAGTACATTGACTTCTTTAGTCTCATCCCAAAGGATTCCTTTCTAAAATCTTCCTTTATGAAAATGTAACTCTATATCCAAGTCGAGAGTCGAGACATTCTAATTTTATACATATCCAACATTAGTACATAGAAGGTCCTATTCAGAATAAGAGCTTTTAAATTTTAAGTAATGGTTTCATGAAAATATGGTAATATTAAAGTAGACTCTTCATTGTTAAGTTGAGAATATAGCTACACGATCACCAATTAACAATAATAAGCAACACAAGGACTACTTTTCTTTCTAACCCAATTGTAACATGTAATAAATCATACAAGAGAATAAAATTGATCTTAGATTAATATTTCTCTATGTTACATATAACACTTACTAATAAAGATATCTTATGAGCTATGGTAACATCATGTGCATCCAAATCCATGAAACCATACTATGTTCATGTTGACAAGCCTTACAAATCTTATGGTCACTACACATGGTAAGGTCATAAGATATAAGTTTATGGTACTAAAATTTCATTACATTTCCGTACAATATTGTCCTCATACTAACACATAATAGAAGTATCAAAATAACATATATTTCCGTACTATATTGTTCTCATACTAACACATAATAGAAGTATAAAAATAGCATATATCAAATTGTGCATATGAGATCAATATTGTGTATTCCTTCAATTGAACTTTTCTAACTATCAACAACAAAATCTACTAATAATGGACAAGAAATTGTAACTGTTATATGAAAAGGAGATCCTTACACCATAGGTATATTGAGGGTGAAAACAATTAAAAATCTTCTTTTAGTGAGAGAATTTTTTTAAGTGCTTAAATTCTAGATAGGTATTGAATTTATTATTATTGAAAACATTTAAAAATATAAATAAATACAATGGAGTTCATTCAAGTAAATTCTCAAAAGTTTTTTGTTTTTCCCCTTTTGAATAGTATTCATACTGATGGGTATAATATTATATCTCGAGCACCACATCAGACACAAGTAATCACCAGAAATTGGCACCAAATAATACACCAAATCTCGTTCCGTCCCTGCACTTTTATTGATTATTAGTGGTCAAACATCTGACCAGACACAAGTACTTGTATGATCGAATCAATACAGCGATTCTTCTGGCATATATGCAGATATAATAAAACATATAAAGCGATTATTCTGGCATATACGCATATATAATAATGTTATGAGTCATTTATTATATGGCCCTTGAGATCCATTTCAGCCGATTGGCCTGCAATTTCGTGTCTCCTCCTCACCACTCGTGTAGTGGCAACTGCTTGAGACAAACAATCTTAAATACTTAAGGAGTACTACGTCCCCAAGGATAGATCTATTACTGTCGAATTCAACCTATCAAAGCTCTTACAAAGTGATTAAATTCTTTGTTCATTTGACTGGTAGATATCAATGTGCATAAACGGATTAGTTAGATCTCATTATGTTATGAGTCATTGTGCACAAAGATAGGATTACTATATAATACAACTAATTATAAATTTAAGTCTAGTTCCCAAATTAAACTCTTCCCTCACAAAATTAATAGCCATATTAAGGAACAAACCCCACTATTAAAAAAGATTAAGGAAATTGCATTAGAACATGCAGATTAAGCGAGAAGGAGAAGGCAACATAGAGCTTAGGTTGCTAAGAAGTCTTTTCCTTTGATAATGTGAATGGCATTCTCCACCCATCGATCATTAAAGCTACTCGCATATGACTCATAGTGAAGGACCCAAAGATGGGCTTGTCCCATTTTCTTATTAGTGATAAAATTTGTTTGTTCATAGCACGCTAAGCCATTTCCTTAGAATTTATAAAGAGAAAAAATTACTTATGAATGAACATAGAGCATATGTGAGGAATTAAATTTAGCGAGCCTTTAAATAAACAATGGAAAACTTGTTACTTTTTTAAAACATCATTAATCATCACCTTCCACTTGTGCCACTTAACCATAGATTTGACAAGGTTCTAAATGACATCAGATTTTGCTTGGGGATTTAAAATTCTATTAATGATATGTTGTTGATAAAGAAATAATCACAAAGTGGTTATCTTGATGTGTGTGAATGAATACTATTGGAAATGGCACCATTTAAATCCATGTAGAGATCCTTAAAATACCCTACAATTGGAAAAGGTAAGGCCGACTCATAATAGAAAGGAAAGCACAATTCTAAATGAATGTACTTCAATTCATGTGATTAACAAATCCTTCCCATTTAATGAGTGGAAATAGTGCACTCCTATTGTGTTTAAATTTTAAATCCTTTGTGATTTAAATCATCCCGAATTAATGAACACCCTATTACTTTCATAAATATAATTAAAATCAAAAGATTTCTTTGGCATTTTGATAGATTAAGGGAAAACTGGGAACGATTGATCAGATATGTCCTCCCCAATATTAGGTGATAAAGAAAAGTTTTCATGTCAAAAGACCATTGCATTACATTTGAAGTTCATTAAAATCTCCTACTATTGGGAAAGACGATGTCAGTGAATGATGAGAGGAAAGGCAAGTTGTGGATATATTTAATCAAGCTTGTATGGTCTCCAAATATCTCTCCAAGTTAGTGGAAATTAAAGCATTTCCACAAGGCATCAATGAAACACACCCAAGCAAAAGTAGTCCTTTGAAAAAATGAAACAATATTTTTTATTGCAAGCCACTAAACACAAGACCTCTAAAAGTCTAAAAATAAAAATCTATGTTAAATAAAACTAACTCAGCCTTGCCATCTCCACTTTGGGTAGACTATGCAAATATTATTTAAGTTGCGGTCAACTTGCATTAGGTAAAAATTAATTCCCCTATTCAATTGCTCTTTTATTTGAGGATGATTGATGAATTATTTACATGTAAAAATTTGATCACCCTGTTTTAGATCAACACCAGTGCTTACCAACTTATCCAACACATAGTTCACCTCCCAATAACAATGAGCAATGAGTAGACTAAAGAAATTTGAATTGAGAGAGAATCATCTGTATTTTAAAAATAAATTAGTCCAACTTCCAATTTCCTATATGCCTTGAGATTAGGGCATTCATAATTACCTGTGAGTCTCCTATATAAATTTTGTCAATCTTGTGGGATGAAGCTAGTTTAAGACCCTTTAAAAGTGGAAAATCTTTTGCAATATTATTGGTACCTAAAGGAATATTTGAGGCCAGAGATGAAACATAATTCTATTTGTAGTCCCTGATGACACACGTACTCTTGAGGGTCATGGATTTCCTCTAGACAATCCATCAAAAATTAATTTAAATATGTCTAATTCTAGAAGCTTCCATTTAATAGAATTTCCACCATATTTGGAAGGTGCATTTTCCAAAATACTACCCTTAAATGGAAGTGAAATTGAAGACCAGTTATTTAAGATATAAAAATCTATCACAATGAAGATCAAATATAAATTTTTGGTTCTTTTTGTATATGCTTTAACGCATTTTGTTATCAATTTTTTTATGTTTTGGATTACTTGTTGGACCATTTGTCTCTTATTTGTAATATCCTCTTGTTTCGTACCCACCATAGAATCTAGACAAGTATAGATGGGGAAATTATTTGAATGACAACAAAAGATTCTCTACAAAGATCAAACAACGAGTTTTATATAGGAGTTTACCACTTAAGATTATTCTAGAGTCATTACCAACAAATTCCTTCAAAGGGACATTGTATTGTATAAGAAGTGGTCCCTATCTTCAATTTGGTGATTACATATCACACAACTAAATTCTTAACCAATCCCCATCTTAGCTATCCTAGAACTAGTTAAGATTTGTTATTGAGAGAAAGCCATGAAAAATCCCTTGCTTTTGGAAGAATTCCAACATACCATCAGAAAGATAATTCTCTAGATATTTTAGTAATCTCTTGACATCTTAAATATCCTTAATTAACCAAATAATGCCCTGATTTATGTGAAGTCCATATTAGAAAATATGATTTGTTGGTCAGAAATAGTTTCTTTTCTTTTAAAATATTATTCAATAGATCATGTTTTACTTGGGGAAAAGGATAATGATTGACTTCCTTCCTTTGGAAAATTTTAATGTTGTCTTTTTGCATAACCATAAAATAATATTTCACTTTGGAAGCCCATTCTTTTTGTAGGACTTATTTTTCTTGAATGAGATCCCTCTTGTTATTTGAAGGTGAAGCTACATTATAGGAATCTTCCCAAAGCATTGATTTTTCTCCAAATTAAATGGACCAAGATAAATAGGGAAAAATATCGTACCTATATTTGTTAATAAAATTCTACATATTTGATCATGTTGGAAGATTAGCAAGGGTGAATATTCTATCTCGTTGATTTGAATCAAGGTATTTCATTTGTAAAATTTGAGCCCACTTATATGTTGGATTAATGTATATATTCTAAGCCAACTTGCCCCTAAACTTATACTCCTATCATCTAAATTTTGAATGCCCATACCCCCTTCCCATTTATATATTCATATGTCTTCCCAAGAAGTTAAAGGCATCTTTCCCTTTTTGTCTGAGTTATCCTTCCATAAAAAATCTCTCATTTTGTTTTTCAATTAGGTCTAAGACACCCTTTGGAGCTTCAAGGCCTTGCATTATATAATTTGGGATTGAGCTTAAAATTGACTTTATCATTAAAAGGTGAATTCCTAAATATAATCATCTTCCCTTCCAAGAAGAAACTCTATTAATGTTTGAAGATAGGATTTGAGACAAATAAGCTGCTTTATTTTCTCCTTGGAAGAATGGAACTCCTAAATATTTGCAAGGAAAAATATCTTGTTGAAATACCAAGAATTTTTGTAGCTCCTTACTAATTGAAGCGAATGTTGAAAAGGAAATTTTTTGACTTACTTGCATTTACTTTCATGCCTAGGACCAAACAATGTACATCTCCAAAGACTACTTATAACTGAGGCCTCTAACATCTTTGCTTGCCTAAATAGAAAGGTATCATCTACAAATAGGATATGAGTTGTACCAAAATTTGTATCTAGAATTTGTACTCCCCTCCACCTACTAATATTATGCTAATGGTGAATCTACCTGCTAGGAAACTCTACCAAAATAATGAACGGGAAAAAAGAAAGATGATCTCCTTGACAAAAACTTTGTGAAAATGAGAAAAAAACACACGGAGTCACATTGACTAAAACTAAAAACTTGGCTCCTAAAAGGCAATATAAGATCCATTTGCACCAAATGACTCTACCATAAGCTTTCATCATGTCTAATTTAATGAGACCCATGGAATAAAATCTACTGGTCTGAATAGAGTGTAGCATTTCATGAGCTATAAGAGCTCATTCCACTATGTCTCTACCTAGAAAAAAGGCCCCATGCTCTAAATAAATATTATTAGGTATTATATAAGATAGTTGGAGGGACATTTCCTTTGTGGGTATCTTATATATTGTGTTACATAAAGACACTAGTTGATATTCAAAAATATTATTAGGATTATTGCCTTTAGGAATGAGAGCAATAAATCTAGTATTGAAATATTTGAGCTTTGTTGCATTCCTTTGGGATTTTTCCAAATCAATCAAAATGTAAATCCTTATGAAGTCCCAACACTTTTCAAAAATAAGTTATATGAATCCATTAGGGCTCGAATCTTTCTTAGGAGACATAAAGAAAACTACTTTATTTACTTTTTCTAATGTGGAGGCTTGGAAAAGGTATGAAAAATATTAATCTGATAAAATATGGCGTATGCAATCTATAATTATTGTTCTGACATCTACATCAACTTGAGGCGTGGTATTTGATAATAATGTAGAAAAAAGTTGATTTCTTCTAATTGGATTTTTCTTTACTTAATTAAAACATTTCTATTTTTGTCTTGGATTTGAAAGAGTATATTATTATGGTTGCTAATTTTTTTTGAGGCATGAAATTTTTTTTGTGTTTTGATTTCCCTCCTTCAACCACATCTCCCTTGATCTCTACCTCTAATATATTTCTTCTCTGATTATAACTTCTTCCAATTCCTTTTGTAGATTCCTTTGAATTTCGTATATTTTAGAAGAAAGGCCTTGATGAATGATCGGATCATTTATATTACCTAGCTGACCTTGTATTTGATTCTTCTCTCGAAAAAGTATAAAATGCTCTTATTTGTTGTATAAAATTTATTTAACATTTGCAATCTAGATGATCTTTATAGTGTTTTAAAATAGAAAATTTTGTGACAAGTACTAAAAGAAAAATAAAATAAAAATCTAAGCATATAAGATATGGGAATCATGGAATCAAGTGGGAGTGGTATAGGTGAAGGGAAAAACTGTATGATATTTACAAAAGGTTAAATACTAGTATGGATATGTACTTAAAATTATACACTAGCATAAGACAATAATATATCTGTACATAATTTTATAATAAAATTGAGAAACATAAACTATTGTTAGATATTTATGTAATTTTAAAATTTTGATTTTTTGAACTGTTTTGGATTTTTAAAGATCGCAATTTTTTTTGAAATTAGAAATATTATATTTTTAATAACATTAAATTGGTCTATTGGTCTAGTAAACCACAATCCCCTAATCTCGAATAAGCTACTGTAAAGCTTAATCGAATAAGATAAAGTCATAATCAAAGGCATTGACTCTCACACTAGACCTGATTATAGGCTTGCATAAGTAAATAAATTATCAATTAATCCCTAGTCAAGCATCAAGGCTAATTAATCATTAAATTAAGTCATTTAATTAAAGGCCTAAGTACTTTTAATTAAATGAACCCATTTGGTAAACTTTCTAATTAAAAGAGGATTAAATAAATCAACTAAATTGTCTCATCCTCCAACGAACAAGAAAGAAGAAATGTATCTGATTAAAATAATCATGTATGGATTGAATCACATGGATCAACAGAGGGAGAATCTCAACCCTTCACCAAGTTTGAATCCCAACCACCCAATCTCATGGAATTCTTATAAAACCAAGCTCATCCTAAGCTCAAAAAGGGAGAGAAGAGAATTAATTTTCATAGCAATGTTATAATGTCAAAATCTATCTAGTGTTTAATTGTGTAGCTTAAATAGATTGAATTTCATCATAGTTTCTTCATCTTAGATCAATTTTAGTTTCTTTGAATGATGGAGCTTAACTCTTAGATTCATTTGTAGCTTAGATTTGACATCTCTAGCTTAATTTGCATGGTTTTTGGCAGGCTCTTGAATATAGTATAGATTTATTACATCATACTCATTTGAATCTTCCATTTGAAGGTAGTCTAGTCACTGATCTAACATTTTTAATCTGACAACATTTTCAATAGATTAAACTTTCCTTAACTAGGAAGCAATAGATCGATTTATAATGGGTTTTCTTTTTTATTTTAACAAATTTCATACTACCAACCCATTAATGCAATGATCTATTGAAGTGTGGTGTGCAAGTCACAGGCCCATAATTCACACACACATTTTTGGCACCCACCTTGGGGCCAGACTCAAAATTTTATCTCATTTCTTGCTCAATCTCTTGAATTTTTAGGTCACTGCTTCAGACAAATGACACAAATTGGTAAATTTTGATGTATGACACAACTTCAGGTGACAATTTCGTACTAGTCAGTGTTTTTTATCATGCAATAATATTATGTAGAGGAGTTTGTCATTTTTGTATGTGAGAATAGTCGTACGATAATATGGTTTTTTGCATTGTGTCGTTTCACCTGGTAAAGTGTGTCATACGACATACTAGCTTTTGAGAAAGTATCATTTCATCTGGTAAATAGTATCCTAGGATTTTATTGTGAAGTGAAGTAACTGTGTTTTGTAATATCAGAAACATAGAGCTTTTTTCAAGGTTTAATTAATGTGATTTTTTAGGCACTAATTCTAATCTTTGATGTTTGATAGTTTTGTTGAGTGATTTCACAGTCTAACTAGTGATTGTAGGTTGTTTTTCCAAGAATATGCTTTTCAAAGTCCTCAAAAGTGATAAAAAACCTTGTCAAATCTACTAACAAATCTTTGGATGCAGGTTGTCTTTGATTACTCAAGTAATCTACTAACGATTTGATTGTAGGTTGCCTTTTGAATATCAACCAAATAAATACTTTTGTATTAATTTTTTTATTTCTAGGAACATAGATAATTAGCGGTGGTTTGTTTATGATTTATCAAGCATTAGGGGATTATGTTCTTTTCCATTCTTGGAAAATTAGAAACCTAGAAGTGTTTTATTCTTCATTTGCAAATTATCTATGGGCATTGAAGGTGTATTTGACATGTTTGGGAGAAAAAAAAAGTGGATTATAGGAGAGTATGCTCTTTTCCCTTTGGGAAAAACTGGAAATCTCGACATCACCTTTGTTATCCACTTTTTATTTACATGCATTACTCTTAGAGAGCCTGACGTTGATGAGAAAATGTCACATGAATGACTCAAGTGGGAACAAGGCAAAGATAGCCTCTTCCAACCCACTATAATCAAATTCTCCCTTTAAGATTAAAGTATCAGGAAACAAAGATAGTTCATTCCTAGTATTCATGGGGCTATAGGTCTCAATCACACTTGCACAACTATGATATCGTGTATGATTCATGGACTATCTTTGAAACATATGCCTTAACTAGACTCTCTAGTGTAGGAAGCCACCCAGATCACCCCCGAAAGCTTGATTACCCTTACAGTGCAAGGAGGATACCTACCCAAGATCACTTTTCATATCATGCCTCCATTGAGCATTTGGAGTCAGATAATACAACATTGTTTGATCCATTGTGTCATTTTTGATGGCCATATTTTGATTAGCTCTTTGGATGGTGCCTAAGTGCAAGAAATGATTTATGCCATGTTGAATCCTATAGGGATAATGTGTGCTTGGTTTACCTTCCCTTCATGTGATTGATGTGTGTGTTCAAACCCCAAAAATGTTGTCATAATTTTTCCAAACACAATCAAAACTTGTCAAAAATTTCCAAAACAAGTGGCAAACTATTCAGATTGTTAGGATTAGCTGATAGAAATCTAACAGTTACATGCAAATATAACCAATAATACAAAGGAATAAAGCACACATAATTAGAACAAGAAGACACATATATAACGTGGTTCCCCCAATCTTGGGCTACGTCCACCAAACAGAGAGTCTAATATTATTATCTAGTAACTTCAACGGATTACAACCAGTGATCCCTTATAGCTCAATACTGTTGTGAATGCTACAATACTCATTCACTCTAACCAACCATAACCCTAACACTTTTTTCTTATAGAAAAACCCTAAACTTAAAAAATTGCTTGACGGGTCAACCTAGGGAAATGTTTGACGAGTCAACTTAGGGAAATAGTTGACGAGTCAACCCAAAAAATGCTTGATGAGCTAACCAAATTTTTTCCCCATGAATTGCAGAATAGTGTACAGTATTTGCCTGATCAGTCACTGCAAATCAACAATCTCCTTCTTGGGGATAGGTCAGGCTCTACACTAAACAATATCCCACTTGGAGATTGAACCTGTATAGCAATACCACTACCCATGTAGCTCTCACTGGAAAGAAACACCCAGGAATCAACTATTTTGTTTTATTTATTTAGTCTTGAAGACCAACCGAAGCTAAAGAGGAGTTCGACTTCTCCCTTGTTACTACCTTTGTAAACATATCTGTTGGATTTTTGTCTTTATGTATCTTTTCCAGCCTTGACCATCTATCATCCAATATTGACTGAATGAAGTGATACGTCAACTATATGTTTTTTTGTCTTTGAATGAAAGGCATAATTCTTGGAAAGATGAATGACACTTTGGCTATCTACAAAAAATAATTGTTAACCTATTATTTTCCCAATTCTTCCATGAAGGATTGCAGCCATATCATCTCCTTTCTTTCCTCTTTTGTAGCTACATACTCTGGCTATGTCATGGATAAAGAAACCACCTTTTGTAACCTGGATATCCAAATCACTGTTGTGCCACCGACAGTAAAAAAATATCCTATTGTACTCCATCTGGTATCAATGTCTCCTGCCAAATCTGAGCCAACATAGCCTTATAAATTAGTACTAGAGCCCCCAAAACATAAAAATTTGTTGGATGTACCTCTCAAGTATCTGAGAATCCATTTTACCTCATTACAATACTCAACCCCAGGATGACTCATATACCTGCTAACAACTCCTACTGCATGTGCATCATCACGTCTAGTGCATACCATGACATACATAAAACTACCTACAACTCAAGAATAGGGTACCTTGCAATTTTTTTCCTCCTCCTCTTGTGTCTTTGGACACATATCCTTAGTCAATTTCAAATGACTAGGATAAGGTGTACTGACAACTTTTGCATTCTCCACGAAGAATCTCTGCAACACCTTTTCAACATAATCAGCCTGAGATAGAGTCAATTTTTTGTTCTACCTATCTCTGCAAATTTTCAAACCAAGGATTTTTTTGGCTGCCCCCAAGTCCTTCTTAAATGTATAACTATTGGTTTCCTTCCTGACCATGCTTCTTTTTGGAGAGATTCCTTCTAAGTTATTAGTCAAAATTTGATTGATTAAATAAGTCATTGTATGAGCTATTTCTAGCCATATTTTTTCATAAATTTTATAAGCTTTAAACATTGACTTAGCATTTTTCTTTAAGTGTTATACTCATTCTTTCAGGTACTCTAGTTTATTGTGGGGAATACAAAGCTGATAATTTCCTCTTTATTCCTTTTTGTATACAAAAGTTGACAAATTCATCTGAAGTAAATTCCCCCAATTATTTGATCTTGGGATTTTAATTCTTGTATCACTTTTATTCTCAACTTGATGAACAAAATCTTTTAAAATGTAAAATTCTTCAAACTTATTCTATTTAAAATTGTTGATGTTTATAGCTTCGATCAGATAAAATGATCTTAACATTGAATTAAATAAACATCATTATGAAATAGTATTATTCTATATTATATATGCATATTAATATATATATAAATAATAATGATATATATATATATATGCTTATTATAGTTGATGAAATAAATAATATTATATACCATACCGATTGACATCGGTTTAAATCAAATAAATAAAACAAATTAATATCGGTTACAAATACCGATTTGTATTTGTTATACATACTGCAATATGTATTAAACAAAGAAAGCAATTAATATCGGCTGTCATTAATCATCGACTATGTTTAACTGAGTTTGCAATTGGTCGACGACATTTGTATTGCTGTGCATATTGTCGGTGATGGTTGTTTATAGACCGAGTAAATTAACAACTGCAGAGGTTAGTTTAACTTGACATTGATACCGATTGTTATCAGTTAGTATAAACGTCGGGTAATATTGTTTGATATCACAATCACC
>MU223456.1:565813-578143 GCA_018584345.1 Thuja plicata | reverse complement strand
GACTGGTATGACTTCATGTCCATATTCAGTAACCGATGGGGATATACTGACACTGTTAAGAAGCATGCTTATGTAGCAAAACCAAAAGACATACTAAAAGTATGTTGGTACAGTAAATTGGAGAAGCATGATGACATAAAGATTGTTGGATGGGAAAGATATCGTGAAGATCCTAATGATCATAACATATTCATGGAGATAGACATAGATCAGGCCCATTGCGAGCTTATGAAATATAATGATGTCTATGCGGTGGCAGAATTGCAAAGGCCTGTAAAATTACAAAGTTTAGACCATACCAGTGCATTGGACGCCTTCGTGGTAACCGTCGCCCTCATAGCCCTCGTCACATCTGCACACCTTGTAACTGGGCATCCCGGTAACATAAAGGCAATGGGCATTCCTTGAGCAGGTGAGATTACCCATTTTGTTTCACAGAGGAACCACAAGTATCTGCCTTAAAACCCCAATTGAGCTTGAGAGAATAAGTACCAGCCCCAAGTCTTCCTTTATCAAGACCCGTATCTTGAAGCCTGTGGGTTCGAGTATAGTCGAGAACACACCTTCTCCAAACGTCGATGGATCCGTTCATTAATAAGCTTGCTATAATAAGCTAGAACCACCAGTCGGGGCCCTCCATTCATGGCATTAACCTGCATTGCAGTACTTTGGCTGGTAGATTTTCAAACAGGCAGCCGTGCACATTCCTCGAACCTTTGATTGAAGGGAAATAGGGAAAAGGATCCATCGCGGCCATTACCGATTGTCACCACACTCAACATACAGAGGGCGGTAATAATAACCAGAAACTGAGTCACTCCTTTGACATCCTGTAACAGATCAACTTCCTCCGCTGCAAAATCCCCGCCATAAACAACCCCAGCCAAAAACAACCCCAAATACAAATCATGCATAAATTCCTTCTTTTAGGGCCCGTTTGTTTCGTGGAATTTGTGCATGTTGGAATTGCCTATTCTGGAATTGAATCCATTCTGGCAATTGGGCTATTTTCAAAATGAATTGTAGAATTAGGTTGTCCTGTTTGATTCACCTGAAGATGACTGAGAAGATGCAGATTCTGCGTTTGGTTCCACAAAATTGGAATTGGAATTGGAACTTTGTTTTTGCACACATACACATACACACACACACATATGTATATATACACATACACACATGTATGTATATACACACATGTACACATATATACACACATGTGTGTATATACACACATGTGTATATATACACATACACATATATACACACATGATATACACACATGTGTGTGTATATACACACATGCACATTTATACAGACATGTGTGTATATATACACATACACATGTGTGTATACACACACATATATATACACACATACATGTATGTATATACACATATACACACATATGTGTATACACATATATAGACATATATACATACATTTGTGTATATATATACACATATACACACATGTGTATATATACACTTGTGTGTACACACACACACACACACATATATATATACATCCTTATAGCAATATAATATACATTATTGAAACAAAAATGGTAATGAATTTTCCTTCCCAAAATAATACTTTCAATTCCAATTCCAATTTTCAATTCCAATAATAGGTCTGAGAAGGAATTGTGGAATGCTCAAAATGACCCAAAATTAGAATTCACATAACCCTATTCCAATTTTTAATTTTGGAACCAAACAGGGAATTGAATATTTTGGGAATTCGGAAATGCCAATTTCCGTTCAATTCCAATTCCACCCCTCAACCAAACGGGCCCTTAATGTGCCACTTAAACTGATGTTTTAGAGAACGCGTGTTTTACCATGCGCCTCAGTAAAACTTAATCATTTTTATTGCATGAGCAAGACAGGTGATGGTAGTAAAAACAAAGCATTCTAATAACGGCTTAGGCAATGGACAGCACAACAAGTGACTCAGGAAATTTCCTAGTATCAGTTCAAGATTAGGTTATTCAATTTAGGGAGACTTTCCAATTTGACACACCATTCACCGACAGATATTCTTGGCGTAAGACTGCCGGAATGTCTGAAAATCCCGACGGGCATCTCCCCGGGAGTAAGCCTGTCAGCTTAATATTTTCTTGCCGTGCAGTTACATCTGGCTTGCAAAATACATAAAGAAGTAGCATCAACGTCCCGCTTGTGGTAAACGCTCCAGATGAGCACCAAGTGTTTGTAAAATCATGAGTGAGTGTTGTGTCTTTCCTAAATTGGTAATAAACCAGATGAAAACAATATCACAACATATTAAACCAAATTTAATATTTGGGCTGGAAAATTGAGCCACATGTGAGTATGTGCCAAACATGATATGGTCAAAACGTGCAAAAAGATTTTTTGATGAATAGAGGCCTTTACTATTAAAATTAAAATAACAAAGCACAGTATTCACAAAAAAGCCTAGGGGATAGAAAATCACCCCGCGAAAGTCACACGGCATCACACCGGAAGAAACAACTATTTATCAAAAAAAACATTAAAAGCCCTCAGGCTGCAAGAGCAGTAGCAGAAGAAGGCGGAGGATCCTTATCATTCGGATTGCCCCAAAATTGGGCCCTGGGGTTGGGTCGGGAAGCGACCACCCATCATCAGTTTCATTTTCTTTTTCCATCTCTCCTTCCTCCCACCTGGGAGAAATAGCTAGGGCTAGGCGAGGGAACTTATCAAAACTGGCAGGAGGCCATGCAGGAAGAGTGGCCAATGGCCGAGTAGTAGAGGCAAGCATCGGCGGCCAGCCAGAAGCTGAATCCCTCCTGTTGGGAGGGGAGGTAGAGCAGTGGCACCAAGAGCGAGGAGTTCTAGATCACCTCCCTGAGGCACTCCTGCTATGATGCCGACCCCTGGGAGGTGTGCGGTCAGCAGAGAGAGAATGCAGAGGTACATGAGCAACAGTGCACGGGGCATTACCCCAGTGTTGTAGCAGCTCCTACAAGTGTGCGACCTCAAGGGCCACCTTGTCAGCTTGCACCTAAATTTGCATCATGACGTTATTACAAAGTCGTGCTTTAGCATAGAGAGAAACATTGATATCCAGAAAGCTGTGAGTAAAAATGACAACATTGCGATCTTTCCATAAAGAAAACAAAATCTCCATCCTGAAAGAATGCCAAATCTGGGTATACTGGAAAGGCATTCTGGGAGAGTCACCAAGAAGAACCATATGCCAAGAAAAAGGTTCAGGCCAAAAAGGCATAAATAAACTATGAATCCAGTTCCAATAGCTCTGGGCCCGACTACAAAACCAAAAAATATGCATAATGGATTCAGAATGCCCACAAAAAGGGCATTTAGGATCAGGCACGCCTAGGTGCCGAAGCCGAGCTCGTAAAGGTAAACCTTGGTAGAGTAGGCACCAGGCAAAGTGAGCAATCTTGCGTTCAGTGAGAGCATCCCAAATTGTGCGAAAATGCCAGCTCCAAGTCTTCTGAAAAGAAGAGAGATGTCACCTATGGTTGAGAGCATCCATCATGGGAAAATGAGGCACAAGCCAAGAGTATCCAAGTTTGGGTTTGTAATTGGTAAATGGTGTATCGGGGTACCATTTCCAATCTTTCCACCAAGTTTTAACTGACTGAATTCCAAATTTGTGCAGGAGATGCGGCGGAATAGCAGACACAAGCAAGTCAAAAGTATGACAGTCTGTGCGAGTGAGCTGGAACAGAACCCGGAGATCATCCCAAGAGCGCAGACTCATGGTGGCTCTTGAAAGAAAATCTTTGGGCGTCTGAATGCCTCGTTTGTGAAAATGAAGAGCACTAATCCCTTGGATTCTGGACAGAGGCAACCCCTGCTAAGAAAAAAGCGGGGACCACCATATATTCTGTTGATTGAAGGAAAGCCCATCCCTGAAGCCATTGTCGGCCTAGCACAGCCAAGGTTTGACCGCTTCCCAAGCTCTCCAAATACTCTTGGCAATGAAAGTACCTTGGATTTGAACAGGGTGATTCATAACCATGAGGGTTTGAAATCCAATCCCTTTCCAGGCTGGCTTCTGAAGTGGAAACCCAGAAGAAATACAATGACGAAGCAACACTTTCTAGGCCTCATGACCTGTGAGACACCGCACAATGCATTTTGCATAGAGAGCCAAGCCCTGCTTTTGAGTATCAAGTAATCCAAGCCCACCAGAGGCCTTGGGGAGACAACAAAATTCCCAAGCAACCCGATGGAAACCATTGTGATCAGCACCAGAGGCCCAAATAAAATCTCTTAGCAACTTTTTGAGCTTCTTGTAGGAAGCCTTGGAAGGGGCCCAATAGGAAGACTAGTACACATGAGTTGCAGCCAAAACCTTAGAGCAGATCTGAAATTTACCAGCGAGTGAGAGCGGCTTGGTAATCCAATAGGTAAGATTTTTTTCAATTTTAATTAGCATGGCATTCCATAACTCTGTAGCAGTGGCTTGAAAAGCAAAAGGAATACCAAGGAAGCGAAATATTTCCCCATGTTGAATCCTGGACCAACCAAACTAGGAAAACCAAGGTGGGTTGGGAAGGGAAGACTGCCTGTAACACAAGGTTTTATGCCACTGAATGGCCGAGCCCATAGCCAGATAGAAGGTGTCTAAACACTGCAAGTCTGCCTTAATATTATCTTCCTCCTCAAGAAGAGTGAGGAAAGAATCATCAGCAAAATGGCAATTAACCAGCTGTTGAGTGGTATTGGGAAGAGAAATCCCACAAACACTGCCCAGCGAAATAGAATGAGCTAATAAATAGCCAAAGCCCTCGGCTGCCAGAACATATAAGGCAGGAGCAAGAGGGCATCCTTGCTGTATGGATCTGAAGATCCCAAAAGTGGAAGACTACCTGCCATTTATGGTGATGCAAGCAGAGGCATCCCTGAAAAGCATCTGCACAGATTGAAGAAATCTGGGGCCGAAACCTAGAGCATGAAGCATAGCAAGAATAAAAGGCCATTCAATACGATCATAGGCTTTAACAAAATCAATTTTGAGAAAAAGGGCTTTCTGTTGTGACTTACGAGCCCATTCCATACCTTCCCAAATAGCAATGATATTGTCCAGAATATACCTGGACTTAATAAAACCAGTTTGTTCAGGTTGAACAATCTGCGGGAGGATGTGGCAAATCTTAAGAGCCAGAGCCTTAGCAATGATCTTGTAAGAGACATTAAGTAGGGTAATAGGCTGCCAATTGCAAATATCCTTAGGATCCCCTGCTTTGGGGATGAATTTAATGTTTCCTTGATTGATAATTTCTCCCAAGGATTGAGAGTGGTACGCTTCAAGGTAGACCTGGTGCAAATCAGGACCGATGGCATCCCAAAGAGTTTTATAAAACTCATAGGGAAACCCATCACAACCTGGAGCTTTGTCATCACCCATGGCAAAGACAGCTTCCCAGAGATCTTGCAAGGTAAGAAGCTGGTCACAAAAATCTCGCTGGGAAGGTGAGACACATTGAGGCACAACTGCAATGCAATCCGCAAGAGCTTGCTCGCTTGCAGGAGAAGATCCCTGAGTGGAAAAAACTTGTTCATAATGATGAACAAATGCTTGAAAAACATCAGGAAGCTCAGTGAGAAGAGCTTGACCCTCCTTGATTCTGGTTATGCCCACATTAGTGTTGCGGGCACGGAGGGCCGCAAAAAACTCTTTGGAAGCCTGGTCTCCAACTTTTAACCAGTGCATACGAGCCTTGATCTGAGCACCTCTGGCAGCATAGTTATCAGCAATTTGCTTATGTTGCCGCAACTGGGCAAGTTGAAATTGCAAACTCTTATTAAACGGATCTAGGGCTAGATTCTTTGTAGCAGCGCAGAGAGCTTTGGTATTGGCATCATAGGATTGACGGTGGTAGATGGAAAGCTGTCTACCATAAATACACAGGAAGCATGTCATACGCCTGATGGCATTATTCCACCATTGAATCCAGCCTGGAGACTGCGATGGCCAAGGCTCAAGGTTCCAAACCCAATGAATGTGGGCCACCGTAGAGTCATGATGAAGCACAAAAGTATTGAAAAAGAACTGAGTGGTGGGGGGCCGTGCCTTAGCTGTCTGCCAAATAATATTAAATTGAATGGGGAAGTGATCTGACAAGGTCACATCAACAAGAGGAGTAACTGGCAAGGCTTGTTTTTTCGGAAAAAGAAAAAAATGACTAGGCCGTAATCATGGCATGATCAAGCCATTTATGAATCCTATCAGAAGAAGCTCTAAAATTAGACCACATATGCCAAATGCCATCAGAACGGCGGCGGCCAAGATTGGGATCAAAAAGGCCTAATTTATTACGCATATAGTACCAGGCTTCCCATTCGCCAGCAGTCCAGTGGAAAGGCAAAAGGCCATCTTTGTCAGATGCCACCTCGACCATATTAAAGTCCCCACAAAAAAGCCAAGTTGCAAGTGGCAAAGAATCCACAAGCCAACGCTAAAGATGAGATCTTTCAACAGCATCATTGGGAGCATAAACATTAACTATGCCAAAAGAATGGTTCTTGATAATGAAGGTGGCCCAAACAAACCGTTGCATGGGATCGAAACCATGATTAATTAAAAAAGAATGCCACCAAGGAGAAAGGAGAGTAACTACTCCACCTCGACCAGCTTCGTGCTGAGAACAAAGAGCCAAACTCTTTGGCCAAATAACTTTGCAGGCAGCATCAAGCAAAAAACCAGAAATTTTAACTTCTTGGACGCATAAAACATCCAGAGGACTAACACGACGATGAACATCTCTGACAGAATATTTTCTGGGCAGGTCTGTCAGACCCCTAACATTCCATGAGATGTACTTCATGAGGAAACAACGTCGTCCATACCATCACCTTCCCCAAGGGAAGAAAAACCATTAGATAAATATGTAAAGCTATTCCTGGGAGGCTCCATGAAAACATTTCTGCGTTTTTCAGCCAAACCCTCCTGAGCAGCCTCAGCACGTCCCATAGGGCTGCGAGAGCGGTGGAGGATAGAGGGAGTGGAGATCATGGCAGTAGCCTAAGGTGTGCGAACCCAAGGAGGGTTACCACCAGAATCCAAAGTCACTTTCCCCTATTGGCCAGGGTTTGAAATGCTCTCATCATGAGAAGCAACGCGAGGCGCTACAGGAGGTGGCGGCTGCGAGGTGGAAGCTGAAGTGACAGGTTTAGCCTGTTTGTTCCTACGACCAACCGTAACCCAGTCATCCTTCTTAGTGTCCTCCTTTTTACCAGTATCAGCGGGCCGTGAACCAGAGTCCTTAGACAGGGGTTTGGGCCGAGGAACTGCCAAAGGGCAATCCTTGATCTTGCGCTCTGCGGATTGACAACGATAACAAGTGTTGGGAAGGTTAAGGGAAAGCGCCTTTTGAGAGAAGATGGTGTCACCAACCTGAATCTCAACAGTTTCTTTAAGGTCTCGAGAGAGATCAACTTCAATACAGAGCCTCTTTTGAGGCTGAGGATTGAAGAAATGGTCATGCTCACTACAAATAACCCTACTATGCATCTGGCATCGATGGAATTGTTGGCTAGTCTAGTCTAATAAATAATATAAATGAATCATTTGTCAACAATTCCTTAAAAACCAAAAGATCTGCTTAGCTCTTGGATAATTAAAGGTTTTTTTTTTTTTTTTAATATCTCTCATTCGCATTGGGAAGTTGGAATGTTTTTATTCTTGCTTCTGAATAAATCTATTAAGCCTTTATGACTGTAAGCCTTCAATGTTGAAAGGGACAAGGTGAGGATTGTATCCTCACAACTTAAATGAAATGAATAACTCTCATTCTTGACTTTCATCTTAGGAGGTATCAATTTAGACCTTTGTTCTTATATAAGGTTGCAACAACAGAGAAATCTGCAACAACTGCTCTATTGCAAATCCAACTTCTGGAAATGACAACCAAGGTATACGGTCCATAGATAATCCAACAAAAGAACTACCTACTTTATTTGATTATTATGTGTAAATATAGTTTTGCTTGGATAAGTCAATTTTGTTGCTGATGCAGGAGCGGTACTTTAGTGGTGCATTTATTGTCATTTTAATGTTTGAATTCTTTTGGAATTAGTACAAGTCTAAGGGATCTATTGGGACCATTTCCAATTTCAAAGTTGTGTAAGTAGGTCTAGGAATTCAAACTTGGAATTTTCTTGCCAAAATGCACATTTGATTTTTCTAGTGAATTTTGGCTTGTGCAAGAGTTGGGGTTTGTTTCTCAACCTTAGAATTAGGTTTGTTTATGCAAGTAAGAACTTGGAAGACCATGAAAGACATGTAAGGTCTATTTTCATGTTATTGGTTAGTTCTAGGTGGTAAAATAAAATATTATTTTGCAATTTTAAGGCAAAAATCAGAAAGAAGACATTAGGTTTTGTTGCAAAAGGCATGTGTTTCAAATTGTAAGTATTTTTCAATAATAAAACACATGAAATGGAGGACGACACATGCTACAAGAATTTGTGAAGGAGCTTTTGATGAAAAACCCTTGTTTTCGACAATTTTTATGATAATTTTTTGTTATAACATTCTCAGTTTTGCTCTGTATGACCTTGTAAGGAATAGGACAAGCCTAGAATTGATTGGAAATATTAGAGCTTTGTGCTTAGAAACCAATGCAATTATCTTGGAGTGATTTCATTGCATTTTGTTTTTGATTGCTGTAACTGCAGGTTTTGAAGGGGCCTCGAAACCCTTTAACAAAGCAATAAAAATAAAGACAATCTAGCACTAAACAACAACAATCTATCACAATAGCTGACATATACCAAAAAGGGCTTTACCCCAGATTAAAAAGTGAAAAAACATATCGAAAAAAAGAAAGACCCTAAACAGAAAGACAACCAGCGATAAGGGCGCAAAAAACCTCCCAGCAACAGTCTTAGTCAAACGTTTTGACAAACTCTTCAGACTCCACCATCTGGTTCTGAATATTCTGAATCAAATCTCTCATATTGGTGACGTCTATAGCTTGGGCTGTAGATTTCTTTCTGGTGTTCGATCTAGTTTTGGAGCCAAGGCCCGATGGCTAGATATCCTATTTTCCATCTTCATCATCATTAGCTTTGTCAGTATTATTCCCTTCCAGTAAAGCATATAGGGATTTCATATTGTCAAGTGTTGTTTTCATACCCGCATTAGGCAGGGTGATCAACTTCTTCATCATGATGTCATTATTGTTCCCTTACCCTATGACCGGTTTTATTGTGTTGTCAATAGCATTAGAGATTTTTTCTTCCAGCTTAGTAGAGTTATCAGTTACCTTCTCAAGAACATTCTTGCCTTTCTAATGCATCTTAGCGTGATTCCGCATTTTGTCGATGATCTCCTCCAGCAAAGCATTCTTAGCCTCCAAATCTTTAAGCCTAGTGAGCATGTGTTGGATATCTTCATGAACCCACTTATCAATTTTATAGCCATACATGGCTTTGTTTCTCGTGGCTTGCAGCACACTGATATTAGTGACTCTTTTAACCTTGAAATCTTGGTCCCATAGATCTTCCTCTATGCTTCTTTGATTCTGCATTTTCTCTCACATCTCATTATTCTCTCCCTTAGGACTCTCAGGAAGAGTAGAATTAGTCTCACAGTCTACATTATCATTGTGGTCTTCCTTATCTAAATCAACAATATAATTGTCGAATTGGGTTTCCTCTTCCTTACACCTCAAATTTTTAGTGATAATTTCCTCATCGGCAGTATTGATAGTTTTCTCACTCTCAGCTTCCCTTTCCTCTAGGTCATCAGCATACTCCTTCAGAGTATTATCCACATTGTCTGCTTTATTGTTATCTTTTTCTTTATCATTCTCCTTTTCCTCAGGATCATCAACAAAATCCTTTTGAGTATTATCAATGTAAGCTTCCATAATGTTGTTAATTTGATCAGTGACCTCCTCGGTGATTTCCTTATCAGAGTCATTCACTGCCTCAACATCAAGGTTGTTTTCCACTTCCATACCTTTATCTGGTTCCATTTTAGTGGGAGTAACAAAATCAGATATTTCTCTGTTACTCTGTTCCCATTTTACCTTCTCTTCTTCCTCAGAGGAAATATCTTCCAGATCATCCTCCGACTTCATACCTTCTACCTCCTCAAAAATAGAAAGCTTGGTGTCAATTTTTACAAGGCTCATCTTTTAGGACTTTTTACTCGAAGCAGTGTTGGCTTTCTTCCTGGAGGAAATTTTAGAGCTCTTAATTTTTGTGTTACTAAGATGTTTGGGAATCAGCTCAGAAATATGTTCTTTTCCATACTCTACAATTTGCACAATGAGCCCCTCATGCAGAACATGGGTTGCCCTAACTTTTTGTTCCACAATACTTTGATTAAGAGAACTAAGAAGATAAAAAGGAAAGGAAACCCTAGTTTTATGCCTAAAATGATTCACCAGCACAAAATGATAATTGTAAACCTTGGAATACCTACCATCTAGGGTGAAGTACTCCATAATAGCGCTAAGGAAAAAGGCCCAAATGTGTTTGACATTAGTCAGGTTCACATAGTCAACATTACCTTTCACCAGCATTGCTCTCTCCTCATCCGACTTAGGAAAATCTTTGTATGCCTTGTTTTCCACCTTCTTGTCTTTAGAGAAGTGAATGCCCTTAAGAGGGAGCCCTGTAATCTTAGCTAGAAGGTCAAGAGTCGGAGTGAAGTATTTTCCCACTATGTTCACGATTCAAATTTTGAAGCAATATAATTTATTTTATCAATAATGTGTTTGATAGACCAATAAGATTTTCTTATGCCTTTTATATTATTGACAATGTTAAGAGAATCTCCTTCCAGCCAAAATTTTTACATCCTTGCTCTTCTGCCAGCATCATTGTGTTAAGTGCAACCATTAATTCAGTGCTATGATTGGATTGCACTCCCAGGGGAACTGCGATCGCACCAATACAAATTCCCATCCAATCTCTAATTATTTCACCTCCACCTACTGCTCCTGGGTTTCCCTTTTTCGCACCATCAAAGTTAGCTTTAACCCAGTCAAAAGGAGGGGAAGTCCAAGTTGCAAGAGATCTCGGATGAATAGTGTTGGAGTCTAGGGTACTAAAATGCCACTTTCTTATGTTCTCGTGGGATATTTGGGAGGTATTCTTAGCATTGATGTTGTTGATTGAAGAATTGAAGGTTTCCTCCAGCCCTCTACAAATAAGATTGTTGACCACTTCGGATTTAGAGTATTTCTCCCTGAACACTTTTTTATTTCTTTCCTTCTAGATGCGCCAGCAGAAATGAGGAAGAAGAAGCTTCCAGAATTCTGTAGCCAAGTTGTTTGATAGAGGGCAGCACCATTGCTTGACAAATTCCTACCAAAGAAGAGGAAAAAACCAGAAAAGATTCCATTTTTTAAGGATTAGATCCCAAACCCTACGGGTAAAGGAGAAATACAACATAATATGATCACAGGATTCAGCCTCTTCCATACATAGAAAACATCTATTAGGAAGATTAAAACCCCTTTTATTGAGATTATCAAGGGTTAGAGGTTTATTTTGAGCTAAGATCCAAAAAAAGAAGTTGATTTGGGAATAAGAAATGTGTTCCAAACTTGCAAACAAAAATGTCTATCCTCCCTCTTAGTAATAAGATCAGAAGAAGAAGCCATAGTATAAATACCATCAGGCTTAGGAGTGTTATATGCTGAATGTGGACCTCTGAATTCAACACAAACACAACAGTCTTTACACAATCGCTCAATTCACAAAGACAAACATGAATTGTTTGTTCTGCAAATTTGATTGAGGCGACCTGTTGCCTCCTAATTAGTTGTGGATGTTGAGTTTTACCGTCAGAACAAGAGCCAACAACCTGACCATTGCTAACATGGAGGATTTTAAGAGTGCAAGAAGAGAAGAATTGTCATTATTCTATGAGAAAATGCTCTTAATCTATGAATTGAGAAGCAATTTAAGCTATGAAAGCAAATGACACTAATCTAAGAATGAATCGCAGCTACTCTATGGAAGTAAAATGCAATTAATCTAAGAAAGAAAGTGCTTTTAATCTAGAAATGAAATGCTTGTAATCTATGAAAGGAATTGCTTCTAAGCTAGAATTGAACTTGAAATGGATTTAAGAAGCTTGAAAGCACCAAATTGAGATGTTAGACATATAGATAAATCATAAAATGGAAGCTAAAACATCTTCAATTCCAATTAAAACTAGCCTAATTATGCAAATAAAGCTTGAAACATGAAAGAACTAAAATTCAAATTGACTATAATATTGATGCTCTCCAAAATCATCCTCTCTAATGAAGAAAAGAAGTCCAATTTATAGAAAACCATGGAAAGAGAGTGAAGAGTTTCTTGAAAAGAAACAATTGTCTCTTCATTC
>MU223456.1:539875-556433 GCA_018584345.1 Thuja plicata | reverse complement strand
CCATTTGAGACAAATAAGCAAAGATTATTTAAATAAAAGGGTAAATTATTGCCACATAAGTGTCCTTTCACATGGAATTATGGAATTCCTTTTTGAGGATAATTCATCCAATAATTAAATAACCTTTCAATTTGTTTTATGTATATTAGCTAAAGGGGGTGGAATTGATTTAATTAAAAGCACTTAGGACTTTAGATTTAAATCAATTAATCATAGGGATTTTTAGCTAATAAACTTTGGGAAATTAGGAATTAAATGTAATGTCAGATTTATGCAAATTTGGGTTTTCTGCATTTGAAACTCAGTCAATTAAAGTCAATTAGGAGAAGAATTTGCCTAGTACAATAGGACATCGAAGATAAGAAAATGCACCAAAATTGATTGGATTATTAGGTGCCAATTTTGGGGTGTTACAAGAAGCCCAAATAATTTTGTCCTGGTGATTATTCTGGATAAACCAACTTTGCAGATCATGTTCGAGGGATATGAATCTTTTGTCTATGTCTGCAAGCTTCCTCCATTTGTTTCCTTTCCAATAATCTTTTACTTTTACCCCAATAGTTTCTTTACATCGATCAATGGCTTGTTTCCAATCTTGGTTGCTAGATAAAGGGTCCTTTTGAATCCAGATGTCTTCCCAGAAGTCAATTCTCCTTCCATCCCTCAGCTTCCATCTCTTCCCCTTTATAATAAGGTCTTTAGAGGAACTTATATTGTTCCATATGTTAAAACCATTAACATTTTTTTCATTCATAATAAAATCTTCCAAAGTATTGTAGTTAAAGAGATATTTGTTTCTAATAATCCCATTCCATTTTTTTTGGTTCCCATAAATTCTCCATAGTTGTTTAGCCAGAAGAGCTTTGTTAACATTTTTATTGATCTCAATCTAAGCCCTCCAAAACATTTGGGTTTGCAAAAATTTTCCCAAGCCACCAGACTAAGTCTTTTCTTTTCTTCCACTCCAGACCATAGAAATCTTTTATGGATCCTTTCAATAATCGTAGAAAATTTTTGAGGAATCTTGAAAAGGTGCGGTGCATAAACAGGTAGGTTTTCAAGAGTTGATTTCAGGAGTTGAACTATCCCTAAGTTACTTAAGAGTGCCCCTTTCCACCCAACAAGCTTATTTTTGAATCTATCAATGATAGAATTCCAGAACCTATCCAGAGATTTAGAACATAGAGGCAAACCCAAATAAGAAGGGAGAGTACCAATATTGCACCCTAAAATATTGGATATTTTCTATGTCTTTCTTCAAGGGTATTGATGAAAAAAATGGAGCTTTTAGACCAGTTAATGAGTTGACCAGACGTAGAGGTATATGAGGTGAGGGCTTTCTTCAAATTTCTGGCTTCTTTGACACTTGCCACCCCCATAATGAGAGTATCGTCAACAAATTTCTCATGGGAGCAGATTATTCTAGCAGAAGACGGCTAGAGCCCAGTAATACGACCTTCTCCCACTAATTTATTAATGTACCTTCCTAAGCATTCTGCAAGGATAGAAAATAGAATGGGATAAATTAGATCACCTTGTCTGAGGCCTCTTGAAGGTTTGAAAAACTTGGAAGATCCTCCATTGACAATGACTGAAGAAGAGACGGTAGTGACCAATTGCATTATGAGTTTAATGACCCCAATATCGAAACCAAAAGAATGAAGAACTTTATGTAAAAAATTCCAATCCACCCTATCATATGCTTTGGACAAATCTAGGCTCATCAAGAAACCTTATTTTATTGCAGCTTCCAAGGAATGAATATTTTCATGGGCAACTATGATGGAATCCAAAATATGTCTCCCTAGGACAAATCCATTCTGCTGGGGGGAGACAATCGAAGGCAAAATAGATAGAAATATTGAAGTTAGGACTTTAGAGATTATTTTATAAAGGGATTTACAGAGACTAATAGGTCTAAAGGAATCAACAGTATTGGCTCCAGGATTTTTAGGTATCAGCACAAGGAAGGTAGCATTGATTTCCTTGAGAAGGATTTTTGTTCCAAAGAACTCTTTAACCACTGCCATCACATCCTTCCCCAGAGTTTCCTAGAACTACTCAAAAAAGAACATGGGAAAACCATCAGGACCAGGTGACTTCTCACCTTCAAAAGAAAAAACCATAGTTTTTATCTCCTTTATCTCCTTATCTTTTGTGGAGCCCTCACCTGACGCTCCCCCCTTCTACTGATTCCTTGCCACAGTGTTTGCAGGATTCCTTCTATTACCAAGATTCCTGCTTGAATTGGAATTCAAATTCAAGCCTGCTGACCCTCCTCCTCCTCTGGCAAATTTACTATTGACTACCCTATCACAGAGCTAGGGTTTCCAGCGAGAGAGAAAAAAGCATAATGTTTGTTTGCACTGTTGAAAAGTCATGAAATTTGGTGAAATCCTTCATAGGTTTTTGCCCAAGTGCCCACCAAAGGAAAAGTCTTAATTCAATCATATGTGCAAGTTATGCAGGCTTGAGTGTGATTATCACACAAAAAATTGTCAAAGCCCTTGGTCTTGGAGGGTTTGTTGAATACCTCAAGTTCTTAATTTCATTAGAGTAAAGGAGGGTTTGTACAACCCCCTTGAAGTTTGTCGAGGGTTTGAGAAGTCGAAGAAGTCAGAAGAGTGATTGAATAATCAATTAGGTCTTTCTAGAGGATAGAACGTAGAGAAAGATTATAAGGAACCTTGCAAAGGTAAGGTTGCAAACTTTGACAAAGTTGTTTAACCTCTACATCATTATTTGTATTAGATCAGCCAATAATAATTTGTCAAAGTCTAAATCATCATCTTATGCTCTCTTCGACTTTGAGTTACAATCATCATCTTATGCTCTCTTCGACTTTGAGTTACTGATCTTGTTCTCTAAAAAATTTTCAAAATCTCACCTGAAAACCTTGTCCGTGGTCAAGGCTTCCTTCCTCTAGTAGATTGCTTTTGCTTTGTCTTAACTTATATTCAGTCAGTCTCTTTGTCTTCTAAACTAATTCCTCCATTTTATTGATTCCTTTCCTTAGTTTTACATGACATAATTTATTACAATGACATGATGAGATTTATTTTGTTTCCAAAAAGAAAACAGATTGAACTTGGTGGAAAAGAAAATGATACATTTTTTTTGTGCAGAATCTCTTGGTCCTTCAACGCTCTCTCTCCTCTATATAACATTGCATGTATATTTATCTAGAGTTTAGCTCTGGCGCGCAGATTTTATCTTAAAAGAAAAATGAGGATGCATTACTTTTAGTAGTCATCGTATTAACTACTATCTTATAGAGAAAGAAATATTATCTTCCATGTTGATTTAATACCTTTAAACCAATACTGATAGTTTTTATATGAATATCCAGAAACAGAAAAAAGAAAACAACACATTAAACTATTTCGTTTACATAATAGTGCTAATTATTAAAAAGTCAATGCCAGTCAAGAACTTGACAATTCACAGCTTAACTCATTTAGATCATGCTCTTTTGTAGGTCGTGGATAATGGCAATTTTGTATCGAAATTTTACAACAAATTCGTCGAAATTTCGCAGGTTAGGGACTAATTAGTAGTGACCTTTATGTTGCTGAGAATGTACTGAAAAACAACGCATGATTGGAAGGAATATTTTACTTTCTCTTTATTTGAAATTTTAAATAATAATTGCACGCCGTGTTTACACCGGGCTTGTACAATAGTAAAAAAATTATAGCACATCTTTTACATAACATAGACTGAACAAACGGAAGAAATTTAGGAGCTACGAGAAGCGAATCCATTTGGCGGCGCTGGGAACCCCGTTATTTACCACAAACAACATGTAATATCCCGGCGGCGCAGCCACACCCCCGGGCGGGGACGTCACAGATGAAGAATATACCACTTTCCCTTTCGCATTCGAAACAACCCTCGCTGTTCCAGCCGCCAGACCCAACAGCCTCTGGTTCATCGAATTCGTGTGTGTCGTAAACGACGGAGCATAAACATTGAACTCTACTCCCTTGGTAACAGAACTGGGAACAGAATAAACGACCCTGAAAGTTGTCGCATACGAGATCGAAGACGACGACACAGAAATTATCTCGGGTCGGAAGGAGTCCCTATAGACCTTATCCAAATAATAAGGACTGTACGCCTCCAGCCGGAGCTCCGTGGGAAAGTCAGTCCCCGTAAGCACGTAGCCTGCATGCGGATTAGAGCCGCCCACAATGACTCTCCCATCCGGCATCACATTAGCAGTAGAATGATACATTCTCGGAATAGTCGTAGCCCCCAGTGTGAAGAACCGCTGTCCGACAGGCGCAGCCGGTCGGTAGAGATAAGGTGTTAAAACGGGCTCGATCGCCATATCCCATCCTGCTACGCCCTTGGCGGCTCCATTGATGATGATTATTTCACCATTGGGGAGAATGAGCATGTCCGACATTGTTCTCGGCCCGGGCATGTCTTCCATACTCCACCCAGGATTCGTGTCCGTAATCACCATTCGTCCACAGCTACGGAGCGCGGCTGTGAAATTCTTAGCCGCAGCCTGACTGAAACCGTTGTCTGGACATCCCCCACAGATCAAAACTTCCACTTTTGAAAACCTATCGGCGGCGGAGAGCGGCAGCATGACGGACGACCCGGTGGAAGGGTAATTCCTTGGGCCGTCACCCGGCATTCTGGGAAAAGTCTTAACTACAGCATTGTTTTTGTAGTCGAGGAGAATGGAGTCCCTGTTGGCGAAGATAAAGAGATTGCCGTCAGACGAGAGATGGAGAAAGGGATAGAGGTTGTTTTCTAATTGGGCGCTGGTTCGAGTCTGAAGTAGAAACGGCAGGTTGAAAACTCCTTCTCCGGGAGTCTTGGGAACAAACTCGTAGTGAAATATTCGGGTGCCACCAACTACAATAATACGGTTGTCTGGCAGGATCTGGTTGGCGGCATACCACCTGTCAGCTGCGAGCTTCGGCCCCTCAAAATTGTTCCAGTCGCAGTTACTGTCGGAGCAGGGGACGAAGTAACGGATGTCACGCGAACCGTCACGGTAACCGCCGGTTTGCACCAGCGTCCCGTTGGCGGTAAAGGCCCCAGACGAGCACCACGTGTCGGTGAAAATCATAAGCGGCCTGACTTTGTTCGATGATATTTTGTACTCGATGGAATGGGCCGTGCAGTCATGGGTGAGCGCTGTGTCTTGCGGGTTGTCGCGGCATCGGCCGTTGTCCAGCTGGATCTGCGAGGGGCCGAAGTTTGTTCTGTCGAACATCACCACCGTGTTTTTATAGGTAGTGGTCATATGCATCGCAGAGACGCCGCCATTTTGTAGGAGAAGCGTCCATATTCCTGGCTTCACGGCCACTTGGGCGTCTGCGTCCCATGGGCATAAGCTCAATAACAATGAAACCACCCACAACGCTTTCAACATCTTTGTTTACTTCAAGCTCTTCTGTTACGCAGTTTCTCTTAACACCTTGCAGAGTTTGTTTGATCTGATGGGTTTTATAGTACTCGTCGACCGATCTAAACCGTGTGAAAGAGAAAAGAGGATTGGTATGAGCGTATTGATTGATATGAATGCCAGGCTTTTCCGTGCCAAACGATTCGATCTGGAATGTTTTTCAAGGAATACAACAGTCGACAAGGATAGAATGTTGCAATAACACATTTATGAGAATGGCGATAATTTTTTAAATAAAATTCTCCAACCGACTGTTGACGGCTGTTGCACATTTTAAATAACTATTTGCACGACTGGGATTCCTTGACATCCCCTTCAGCAAGCCCGTTCACTCTTTGTGACATTATTTTTTCACGATCATTATTTTGGTATTGGAATCATGATCTTGCTGAATCAGCAATACACCAGACTGGGGAGGAAAATTGAGGCGCGTGAGGAAGTGCCAAACATGATATGGACTAAACGTGCAAAGAGATTTCGGCGATGGAATTGTTTGCCGGGCTGACCTGATAAACAATTCAAACGAAGCATTTGTCAACGATTCCTTAAATACCAAACGATCTGCTAAATAATGTCTAACGGTTCCTTATAAACCAAAAGATCTGATATATAGTTATTGGATTTATCTTATTATTAAAAGATTCTTAATGTTGGCATCAAATTGGCACTTGGAATGTTTTAAGCTTGGTTTTGAATAAATCTATAGGAATAAAGTCTTCAAAGAGAAAAGAGATAAAGTGAGGATTTTGGGGTGTGGTTAAGCTCCCTACAAAATGTACTATTGACCAAATTTCAAAAACTATAAAATCTAACAGATTTTCGCGAAATTTGCAACATCTGTTTATGGTCGAAAGTCATAAAAAAATTGCTAAAAAATCACTATGTTTTGGCGAATTTGAAAAAAAAAAGTTTTACCTTTTTTTTTTTTTTTTGTCTTTGGTGCATTTTGTCTGTAGCTTAGCCTGTGCTAGGATTTTGCTAAAGGTGCTTTAATGAAATGGATATTTCTCATCTTTGGTTTTAAGCTGAAGAGATATGATTTGAACTTTGCTCTGTATCAAGTTAAATAAAACTTTCCAATAAAACAAATAATTTTTTTTGGGTAAAAGTAGTATTTTATAAAGTGAAAAAATATGTAGACTTAATTTTGAAGAAATTTTTAAGATTAAATATACTTGAGCTAGAGTCATATTGGATGACTTTTCAAGTTGTCCTAATATTTAATCTATGTAAGAATCACGTAGATATAATGAGTGTTTAGTGAACTATTCATATCTATGAGAGATGCAATCTTGTGAACTATTACTCATGAAATATAAATCAATAAGATTGATTCCAATATGGTAAAATAAAAAAATAAGTGACTATTAGTATTTTTTTAATCTATTTGTAAGTTGTTGATATATTGAAGACTAGATACAAAAAGAAAAATATAGATCACTAAAATACCAAATGTTAGCAAAATTAAAGTCGCCTGCTTTTACCTCTTTAAACTTGTACATTGAATGTATTCTTAATGTAAATTTTATATAAATAATTATATAATTATGTATTAGCTACAACTTATCATTACCCATTTATAAATGTAAATATTATTTACAAGTTTTGTTTCAACTAAAATTTATAAAATATATCTATTTTATAAATAATATAGATTTATAAATTGATAACATTTTTTATTATGTCATCTTTTTGTTCTTCTTTTTGCCTAGATTTTGAATAAGTATTTTAATATATGAATTTTTTTTAATTTTATTAATGCAATTCATTAGTATTCTCTAATTTTATGTTAGATACAACACTTCAATTAAAATTGTAATAATTATTAGATCTATATGTATATAATAGATGAAATTATGGTATCTTATTTTATAAATGAGGAAAATAGATGGAATAAATGATAAATTTATTAAATTTATGTGTGTTGAACATATTGTGAATATCAAAATTCAATGTAAAAATTTTGAAATATAGCATCTTTAAAAGTTTTGATAGCATAAGTTTCAATTATATTTAGGATTGTGTTAATGTAAAATTTTGATACTAAGAACTTGTCCTCTTAAATGGTTCTAAATGGATGACCTGGATAGTTTTATGAGATCATTATGTATGTATGGATCATTAGCAGAGACATCAACTAGATTAAAATAGATTTAACTATTTATGAATTATTTCAGACCTTGTTTAATGTGTTCACATACTCATAATATGTCTAAGCCTCCTATGTCCATTTATTTGTCAATCCTATACAAAATATGATATTCTGAATGTCATGTGTTTCATGTGGTGTTTAAATATGATATTGTCTCATGTTTGCGTTGGCTAAGTGTCATGTGAATATACTTTGATATATTTTTTATTGAAAATTATATAAGCACTATGATTGGAATGACTATACATGTGAAAGGTACTAACAAGTCCCAACAATTTAAGGCAATAATGTTTGTAAAATGGTGGAGAGTAAATCTCTGTGACTATTGATGGTGTACCTAGGAAAAAGGTTATTTAGCATTGTGGACAAGGGAATTCTCCACCCTCGAGATTGGTAGAATCCTAAGGAGCAAATTGACTTACACCCCCTCACTTAACTACACTCTAGTGAGTTAGTGAGATCAATTTATTAAATCAAGTCTTAAAGTTAAATGTGAATGAAAGTGATGCGGCAACTTTCGGAGGTCATAACTTTTGACTCGGATGTGGGTTTTTGCTGAAATTTTACAGGCAGATGCGTGAGGAACAGTTAATGGAAATTCCAACTCAGCCAACTATGTTGGCTGTCGTTTTGACATTTTTTTGAGAGCCTGAAGTTTCATCTCAACCTCCAAAATTAGCTTTTTCTATTTCTTTCCAATTTTTTGAGTTTTGCTTTTGTAATAAATCTGAAATCATGTTTCTGATTTGATGGGTTAGTTGGCAAATCATCTTGCCTTAGTTGAGATATTTTCTCAGGAAAAATTGAGATTCTTAGGATGAGTTTTTAAAGTTACCAAATATGGAAAAATCTATTTTTCCCAAAAATCTGCCAAATATGGTAATTTTAGGAATTGTAATAAGTAGGAGTTTTCTTTCATTGTAGAGGCAGAGTGATTGGACGCAATTAATGAGCATTTGAAGTTCTGGTATTTTGGCATTGTGTTATTTTTTCTGAATTATTGTTTCTAAAGGTTTTGGGCTACATCATTTTGTATCAGAGAAAGAAGATGGCTGGGAGAGGAAGAGGCAGGGGAAGAGGAGGTGTCACGCCGATACAAAGATTGATGTTGGACATGCAAAGGCAGATTGAACGACTCAGTGAGCGAATGGATAATCAAGGAATACAAAGAGGGAATGAATATGGTGAAGAGGGAAACAGAGGAGGTGCTGACCAAAATGAAGAAAATATAGAAGAAAGGTTGGAAGAAATGAGCTATGAAGATAGAGTTCTCAGGGCTTTAGAAGGAAGAAGTGAATCAATCAAGATTGACGTTTCAGACTATTATGGTAGTCTTAAGCCAGAAGAATTAATAGACTAGCTAAACAAGATGGGGAAAGTTTTTGAATGGAAGCCTATGACAGAAGAAAAGAAGATGAAGTTTGCATGCCCAAAATTAAAAGGACATGCAATGATATGGTGGGATCACCTCCAGAAGGAACGAACTAGAAAGGAAAAGGAAAAGATTAAGACATGGAGCAAGATGGAGAAAAAGTTCAAAGAAAAATTCTTACCCATGGATTATTCACAAACTCTCTTTCGGAGGTTCCAGAACTTGAAGCAAAACTTGTCTTCAGTGCAAGACTATACAAATGAATTCTACAAGCTATCCATGCACATAGAGCACCAAGAAAATAATGAGCAGATGGATGCTAGATATATGAATGGCTTAAATTTCTCCATCCAAGATGAATTGAGCATGCATCGTGTTAACAGTATGGAGGAAGCCTACCAATTAGCTCTAAAAGCTGAAGAAAAGTACAATAGGCAATATATCCAAAGGAATAGAGGTGGTCGAAGGGGTACCTCAACTCCATTTCAGGGAGGTTCTAGTAATGGTCGAGGAAAGCCTTATCAAGGGTTTGAAAAAAATATAGACACTAGGCAAGATCCTTCAAATCAAGAAAGAGGAAGGGGGTTTTAGAGAGGATGAGGCTACGGAAGTGGAAGAGGCTGGGAAAACCAGAGAAGGACTTTCACTTATTTTAGGTGTGGAGAAGAAGGACATAGAGCCTTTGGATGCTCAAATTATAACATGCAAGAAATAAATCAAGGAGGACAGCCTAGAGTGAACCTGGTTCAGCTAGAATTTATAGCGGCATGAGAAGAACAAGAAGTCCTACCATACGTGGGAGAAAGTCTCATGATGAGGAGATCAATGATCATTCCAGAGAAGGAAGAAGTCCCTGAAAAGAACTTTGATGATTCGTGGCTTCGAACCAACATCTTCAGAACTATATGCACTTCAGGTGGAAAGGTATGCCAAGTTATTATTGATGGGGGTAGTTGTGAGAATATGGTAGCTAAGGAAATGGTAGAGAAATTAAATTTGCAATGTGAGAAACATCCACGTCCTTACCGTATTGCATGGCTTAAGAAATCAAATGAGGTTACTATTGATAAAAGATGCTTGGTTAGTTTTACTATAGAAAAAATCTATAAGGATGAGATATGGTGTGATGTTATTCCTATGGATGCTTGTCATATTTTGCTGGGAAGGCCATAGTAGTATGATAGAAAGATCATGCATGATGGAGAGAAAAATACATATACCTTCTGGAAGGATGGCTCTAAAGTGACTCTCTTACCACTTAAGGATGAAAGGAAGAATGAGACCATGTTGTCTGCAAAGGATGTTGTCAAAGAAATGAAGGTGACAGGTTGCTGCTATGCATTGGTAGTAAAAAGGGGTGAAGAACTAGAAAACATAGTACCACATGCTGCAGTAAAGATACTAGAAGAATTTACTGATGTTATTCCAAATGAACTACTTGACGGTCTCCCACCAAAAAGGGATATACAACACCATATTGATTTGATTCCTGGAGAAACTCTTCCTAATCAAGCAACTTATCGAATGAACCCCACACAACATGCAGAGCTCAACAAGAAAGTAACTAAACTAATTGAGAAAGGCCTGGTTAGAGAAAGCATGAGCCCATGTGTTGTGTCCGTATTTCTGACTCCGAAGAAGGATGGAACATGGAGGATGTGTACTGATAGTAGAGCAATTAATAAGATTACTATCAAGTATCAGTTTCCTATTCCTCGCATAGAGGATATGATGGATGAATTAGCAGGGTCCAAATACTTCAGCAAGATTGATCTACGAAGTGGATACCACCAGATTAAAATTTGTGAAGGAGATGAGTGGAAGACAACTTTTAAGACTAGGGATGGCTTGTATGAATGGATGGTTATGCCATTTGGGATTTCTAATGCACCAAGTACATTCATGAGATTGATGAATACTATTTTACGACCCTACATTGGTAAGTTTGTTGTAGTGTATTTTGATGACATCCCGATTTATAGAAAAAACAAAGGAGAACACCTACAACACTTGAGGAACATCCTGAGTGTACTGAGGAAAGAGAAGCTCTGTACAAATTTAAAGAAGTGCAGATTTATGAAAAATAGTTTGACTTTTTTGGGCTTCGTCCTTTCTGGAGATGGTGTTCAAATGGGTCCAGAAAAGGTCCAGGCAATCCTAGAATGGCCTAGTCCATCCAGCATAATAGGAGTCAGGAGTTTTCATGGATTAGCAACCTTCTATAGAAAGTTTATTTGAAATTTTAGTAGCATTGTCGCGCCCATAACAGATTGTGCAATGAAAGGAAAGGAATTCACATGGACAAAAAATGCTGAAGAAAGTTTCAAGTTCTTGAAGAAAAAGGTAACTGAAACTCCTATATTGGCACTTCCAAATTTTGATAAGGTATTTGAAGTAGACTGTGACGCTTCCCATGTTGGAATAGGTGTTGTTCTTAGCCAGGAAGGTAAACCAATAGCCTTTTTTAGTGAAAAATTAAATAATGTGAGGAAGAACTATTCTACCTATGATTTAGAATTTTATGCTATTGTTCAAGCCTTAAGGCATTGGAGGCACTGTTTGGTCCCACAAGAATTTGTACTATTTACAGATCATTTGGCCTTAAAATATGTGAACACACAAAAGAAATTGAATAGTAGGCATGCTAAATGGGTGTCTTTCTTGAAAGGGTATAATTTTGTTTTGAAGCATAAGTCTGGAAAGCATAATCAAGTTGTTGATGCCCTCAGTGTGTGTGTTACATTAATAACTACAATGGAAACAGAGGTCATTGGTTTTGAGTCTATTAAAGTTTTGTATGAGGTTGATGATGATTTTTGGGAAATTATAGAAAAGATTAAAGAGCCAACAACTAGTCTTTTAGATCATATGAGAGGAGAATACTTTCTACAGGATGGTTACCTCTTTAGAGGAAAACAACTTTGTATACCAGTTGGTTCCATGAGGGAAAATATTATTCATGAATTTCATAGTGGTGGTTTGGATGGTCACTTTGGGAAGGACAAGGCAATAGCCTTGGTTGAAGATAAATACTAATAGCCAAAACTGAAAAGGGACATTACTAAGTATGTGGCAAAATGCAGAATCTGTCAAGTGGCTAAGGGTCACTCCCAAAACACAAGCTTGTATACACCTCTACCTGTACCCATCGATCCATGGATAGATGTGAGTTATGATTATGTATTGGGGCTTCCCCACACCTAGCGAGATGCAGATTCTATTTTTGTAGTTGTTGATAGATTCTCTAAAATGGCTCATTTTATTGCTTGTAAAAATACTAGTGATGCCACAAGGATAGCCAACTTATTCTTCTCAGAAGTTGTTAGACTCCATGGAATTCCAAAGGCTGTCACATCTGACAGGGATACTAAATTTTTGAGTTAATTCTGGAGGACCTTATGGAAGAAGATGGGAACACAGTTGCAGTTTAGCAGTGCCTATCATCCCGAATCTAATGGGAAAGCTGAGGTGGTCAATCAAAGTTTGGGAAACCTATTACGGTGCATTGTTGGTGAAAAATCCAAGCAGTGGGACTTGGCATTGCCTCAAGCCGAGTTTGCTTACAACAATTTTCTTAACAGATCAACTAGAAAATCTCCTTTTCAGATTGTATATGGTAAGAATCCTCAGGGTGTTTTGGACCTTGTACAACTTCCTGTGCAAGATAGAATTAGTGATGATGGGGAAGCATTTGCTGAACACCTTCAACAACTTCAACAAGATGTCAGGAGTAAGTTATAGGATATCAATGAGAGATATAAGGTTGTTGCCGATATTAGTAGAAGGCGACAAATATTTAATACAGGTGATTTGGTGATGGTATACTTGAGACGTGAGAGATTTCCTATTGGCACATATCATAAGCTGAAATACAAAAAGATAGGTCCTTGCCGAAATCTAAAGAATCTCAATGATAATGTTTATGAGGATTTTTTACCAGATGATTTGGTTATTTCTCCCGTGTTTAATGTTTCTGATTTGTATGCATTTCATGGAAATCTATCTAAGCCAGATAGTAGAGATGAGGTGGATTGGCATCACCACCTTCCAAGTAAAAAGAAGGAAAATATTGCCCACATTCTGGATATACAGTCTACAGTCACACAGAATGGTCACTACACCAGGTACCTTATTTAGTGGGAGGGATTACCAGCAACAGATAGCACGTAGATCTCAGAGTGGGAAGTGATGAAGTTGGACCCCACAAAGTTGTAGCAGTTCACAGACAACCACTTGCAGGAGCTGCATTCCTTTAAAGAAGGGCAGAATGATGCAGCAACTTCTGGAGGTCATAACTTTTGACTCGGATGTGGTTTTTGCTGAAATTTTATAGGCAGATGTGTGAAGAAAAGTTAATGGAAATTCCAACTTAGCTAGCTTTTTTGATGGCTATTTCGACATCTTTTCGGGAGCTTGAAGTTTCATCTCGACCTCCAAAATTAGCTTTTTCTATTTCTTTCTAGTTTTTTGAGTTTTGCTTTTGTAATAAATCCAAAATCGTGTTTCTGATTTCGTGGGTTAGTTGGCAATTCATCTTGCCTTAGTTGAGATATTTTCTTGGAAAAAATTGAGATTCTTAGGATGAGTTTTTAAAGTTACCAATTATGGAAAAATCTATTTTTCCCAAAAATTGCCAAATATGGTAATTTTCGGAATTGTAATAAGTAGGAGTTTTCTTTCATTGTAGAGGCAAAGTAGATTGCACGCAATTAATGAGAATTTGAAGTTCTAGTATTTTGGCATTGTGTTATTTTTTCTGAATTGTTGTTTCTAAAGGTTTTGGGCTACATCAGAAAGATAAATAAAACAGAGACAACCTTATACTATGAATTGATAAAAGTATTTTAATTGTTGGAAGTAAAAGAGTTATTGGTCAAGACCATCTATTGAAATCTACTAACTTACTACTTTGGATGCCAGTACCACACATGTGCATACCATATGGAGAGGGCACAAAATTGAAATTGGTAGGTACAAGAATAATAACTAATCTAAAAGAATTAAAAGGAAAAATATATGTAAATAACATAATGTAAATGATGAATTAAAATAACTATTTTAAAGTAATGAAGAAGAAAGAAACGATCTTATAGCCTAAAGGTAGAAGAAGGACCAAGAAGCTAATATATTCCCTCGTTTGGTATCACACACAAAAAGATAAGAAAAAAGTGTTTAGTCTAGAGGCTTGTCAAAGTTAGACCCTCGTTTGGTGTTTCCACCTCTATGGGTAGCCAAGATATGATAGATTTGATATTGGATAAACTAATAAATGATAAAATTAAAATAAAAAATAAAGAAATGATCAAAAACTATGATATTCCTAATGGAATAAAGGTGAATGTGAAGGCATTATATTTTTCCGTTAGTATACTTAGAAGAAAAACATGATCTGCACCATCGGTTTACTCTACACCGACAGACAAGGCATAGCACTATCCGATGCTAAGATTACCCGACAAACACTGTTAAGTGTTACCCAATGACAAAAAGGTAAACGATACCTGATGAGTAACAACAGTGCTACCCGACAGTACAATAAAGAGAGGTACCCGACAGACACAAGGAACTCGATGAACAATTCAGTCAAGGAACACCAACAAACTGCAAGCTCAAACTGACAACCAAGAACCAGCAGTCAGTTACATCCCACAAAAAGTGGATCTGACTTTCTACGTCAGATAAATAATTGAAGTTGTATTTATAACTTCTTGATTTGATTTTAAATCCATTATGTGCGGAGAAAGTAATGTAATCTTTATTGTTTTAATTTGTTTTACTATTTTAAAACATGCAAACTAAAGATCAAGGTCAAGTTGTAAACCTTGGATCTGAGAGTTAACATTGTAAATCATGAATTCCAAGATAGGTCAAAGACTTGTATAAATAGGTGCTCAATCCATTGATAATTGTTGTTGTTCAATGAAGATAGTATCCACTAAGAGAAACTAAAGACCAGACAGAGAATTCATGCAGAAGAACACAAACAGATTGAAATCATTTTTCAAGAATAGAACAGAGGCTACCGAAAAGTAGAGAAAAGGTATTCATCAATCACTTAGGGTGATATTATTATTGTAAAGGCTTTAATGGATCTGTAAATAAACAATAGTAGATTGCATACAGTCAGGTCAATATTTGTACTCATTCTAACAAGTGTAGTACACTAATGAAATCCTTTCAAAAAATGTGGGCTTAACCGTCCTATTGTAAATCTCATAACTGAGTGCACACTTAAATCAGTGTTGCTAAAGCTCTTAACAGAGTAGATCTTAATAGGTCTCCACCTTAATACTCTTAACAGGGTAGATCATTAGAAGTGATCAAATTGTAAGCCTTAATCTGTGCCCTTCCATTCTGCAGATAGTGAAGTTTTGTGGGTGTCATCCCCACCACAGTTTTTACTTCCTAATAGGAGTTTTCTGTTATACCATATCTTGTGTTATGTGTTTTTCAATTTCATGAATGTTTCTATGAATGAATGAAAACTATTAAAGATTGTGAACAAACAATAGACACATAAGAAAGTATAACAGTAATGGGTGGTAAATCATAATTGAATGATTACTAATGATAAATTGTGTAAGGTGATAAAACTTTTAGAAGCACTTATTCACCCCTCCCCTCTCAGTACTACTTCCCATTAATTCCAACAATTGGTATTAGAGCTGAGTATCTTCTTGAAAAGCTTAAAGGCTTAAGAGCAAAGATCATACAATGGAGAAGTACAAACTTGATAAGAATATTGAGAACAAAAAGCTTGAGATAAAAATGTTTTATGAACAGTATAAAGAAGCAAGAATCAAGATGAGAGAACTGTTCATGAAAGAAAAGGTATGGCTACCCAAAACAATGAAAAAGACTATCAAGAAGAAGAGATTACATATTTCTTTGAAACTTCAGGATCAAATGCAAGTAATATATCAGATACATCAGAAGAGAACATCACAAATCTAAAGGAGATCAACCTACATCTGACAGAGCAAATAAAGATGTTGCAAATCAGTCAAGAGACCCAGATGGTAAGAATGATTGATGTGATGAGTTCTGCCTGACAAGCTGAAATAGAGAGAATGCTTGCTATTGATGATAGAAGGAAGATTTCAGAGAAACTATAGGAAAAGGAAATAGAAATTCAAAGACATGTTGAGCATCACCATGATCTCACAAATTAGATTATCCTTATGAGTTAAGAAGCAAATAGAATAAATGTGGAACTCATTGAGAGAATACAGATTATCAGTGAACTAAGAGAAGAAAATGAAAAGCTAAAGAATGAGGTTAGAATTCAACAACATCACAATGAGATTATCAGAAAAGCTGAAGAAATCAATAAAAGAATGGATGACTTTCTTGAAGGACAATGAAGAGTCAACAGCGACAGCGGTATTGGCTTTACTGAAAATGGAGAATCATCAAATCCAAATAATGTCTACGAAAATCCAAGACCAAAGAAGCAAACATGCAAGCACTGTGGAAAGAAAGGGCACACATCAAATGCATGTAGAGGTAAAATAAAAGGTACTCCTAAATCTACACCTACATCTTCATTCATAGGATTCTGTTATAAATGTAACAAGAAAGGACATAAGGCTTATGAATGCAAGAG
>MU223456.1:488854-520347 GCA_018584345.1 Thuja plicata | reverse complement strand
TTAGGTGGACTAAAGGGTATAATTGGATCTAATTAGGTCCTAATACATTCTAATTGGATCTAATTATCCTAATTGGATCTTTATTGTCCTAAATTTGGATCTAATTGGATCTAATTAGGTCCTAATTAGAGATCTAATTGTCCTAATTCTCCTTATTGGATGTAATTAGGTGCTAATTGGGTCTAATTGGATCCTAATTGGATCTAATTGGATATAATTAGGTCCTAAAGGGTAATTGGATCTAATTAGGTTATAAAGGGTCTAGTTAGGTCCTAATTGGATCTAATTAGGTCCTAATTGGGTCTAATTGGGTCCTAATTGGATCTAATTAGGTCCTAATTGGATATAATTGGGTCTAATTAGATCCTAAAGGGTCTAATTAGATCTAAGTGCGTCCTAATAGGTACAATAAGGTTTAACATATATAATCAAGGGTTTAATTGGGTCTAAGTGGGTCTAATGGGGTCTTAAGGGGTCATATAACCTATCATAGTTCCAAATAGGTGTAATTGGGCCTAATTAGGTGGACTAAAGGGTATAATTGGATCCATTTAGGTCCTAATACATTCTAATTGTCCTAAATTTGGTTCTAATTGGATCTAATTAGGTCCTAATTGGATCTAATTATCCTAATTGTCCTAATTGGGTCTAATTAGGTCCTAATTGGGTCCTAATTGGGTCTAATTGGATCCTAATTAGGTCCTAAAGGGTTTAATTGGGTCTAATTGGATCTAAGTGCATCCTAATAGGTACAGTAAGGTCTAACATGTATATAATCAAGGGTCTAATTGGGTCTAACTGGGTCTAATGGGGTCTTAAGGGGTCATATTTAACCTGTCATAGGTCCAAATAGGTCTAATTAGGTCTAATTAGGTGGACTAAAGGGTATAATTGGATCTAATTAGGTCCCACTACATTCTAATTGGATCTAATTGTCCTAATTGGATCTAATTGAACCCTAAATTTGGATCTAATCGGATCTAATTAGGTATGATTGGATCTAATTGTTCTAATTGTCCTAATTGGATGTAATTAGGTCCTAACTGGGTCTAATTGGATCCTAATTGGATCTAATTGTATCTAATTAGGTCCTAAACGATAATTGGATCTAAATAGGTCCTAATTGGATGTAATTAGGTCCAAATTGGGTCTAATTGGATCCTAATTGGATGATCTAATTGGATCTAATTAGGTCCTAAAGGGTAATTGGATCTAATTAGGTCCTAATTGGACATAATTGTCCTAATTGATGTAATTAGGTCCTAATTGGGTCTAATTGGATCCTAATTGGATCTAATTAGGCCCTAAAGGGTCTAATTAGGTCCTAATTGGATCTAATTACATCCTAATTATATCTAATTGGTTCTAATTAGGTCCTAATTGGATCTAATTAGGTCTAGAATTAGGAGATTCTAGGTCTAATTATGTCCTAATCTAGGTCTAATTACGAAGGATTTCTAGGGTTTAGGGGTTACGGTCTTAGGTCTAATTAGGTAAGGTTTAGGGTTTAGGGTCTTAGGTATAATTAGGTAGGGTTTAGGGTCTTAGGCCTAATTAGGTAGGGTTTAAGGTCTTAGGTCTAATTATGTCAGGTAATAGGTCTAATTAGGTCTTCTTTATCAAATTAGGATATTTCAATATCATTCTTACATGTTTCATTAAGACAAGTAATAATCATCAACTTAAAATATGGAGATAGAGATGGAGAGAGAGAGAGAGAGAGAGAGAGAGAGAGAGAGAGATGTACCTTGTTTCTTATGATAATATCTTTCCCGAGCTTCTTCACATAGTCTTTGTTCAGTCACTTCTGAATAATGTCGTGTACTCTTATTTAGCCTTATTTTTTTATTTCACATCACAATTTGCAAAATCGTCTTCCTTTTCCAAAATGTGAATAATTTTGAAACTTTCAAATTAATAAGATGACAAAAACATATATTTATTTATATGTAATTGTTCTGAACTTGAAACGACACCTAATAGGCCGACATAGGTTTCTATCAAAATTTATCTCTGACTTTCTATCAAAACTTGAAACTTTCGATCAAAATTACTTTAGTAAATAAATAACAAAACCCAAATCATGAAACGACTTTTTATAGAAAGTTGTTTTGATCGAAACTACTTTCTATCGAAAGTAGTTTCTATCGAAACCCACAAAATTATGTTCATTTCCAGAGGTTAAGAAAAATCTGCAACTTTCATGGCTTCGGGGCTCAAGTGCTCTATTCAAATGGAAGAATATGGAGATGTCCTTTTGCATCACACAAGTACTCTTAACTAGATTTCTAACGAATATAGAATTGACAATGCTTGAATTCAATATGTCTATGTTTTGTGACGTGCATCAAATGTAGGTTTTTTATCAAAAATAAACCTCCAAGTTTGACGTTCAATGAAAAATAGTAGAAAAAAGAATAAAAATTTTGAAATATAACAGTGCCCTCCAGCTTTGAGTCTAATTTCTATCAAAAAAAAATGAATTTTGATAAATACACAACAAGTTATAAGCTATGTAGTCAAGGTATGTCAAAATTACGGTTTACGCTACTTCAAACGTTCATAAAATATGAAATAATCCTGATAATGTCATCAAACCAATTGCATGCCCTCCATATGGATGTTACGAAACCAAATTTGAAAGAAGCACATTGATATCTATTTTAGAAAAAAAAATTATGCCCTATGAAGTCAATGTAACTTTTTTAAAATGACGTTTTCAGCAACATAGCAGTTTTAGTGGGAGAAAAAAACTATTAAAATCAATTCAAATATATATATATATATAGAGAGAGAGAGAGAGAGAGAGAATCTAGATAGAAAATCCTAAATGACTTTAGTTTACTTCATCTGAACATATTTCAAACGGTTTAACGACAATATGCATCCGAATCTGAAAGTTTCTTTCAAAATGTAGACTTCACTGTCCATTTAGGCAAAAAAGTGTAACCCACTATTGTGGGATCACCCTTCTATCTAATGTTTTAGATAGTATACCTAGATTTACTTGGAAGAGATTTAACTCAGGAATAACAACAAAAGTTGAAGAGACTACCTTGGGTACCACAAGGATCGTTAAGGTGATAGACCCCAAAGGGGGAAGGGATAACCCATTATGGTTTTTAATCCTTTCATAAAACTCATCATATATCATGTGGTGTGGCCTATTGATGAAGAGTACCTCCTTTGTAACATCCACTGTACATGGAGGATCAACTATCATGCCTCTTGCAGTGTTTCCATTAATTTGTGTAGGGGTGTACAAGGGAGAAGGCTCTCTATAATAGGGGGTTTCCAAAGGGGTAAATTAGATTTTCATGTTACAGATTCTCTGGTTAGGGGCGACATAGGAGTGGTGGTTATTATATTGAAAAATGGACTATCACATGATAAAGGGAGAGAAGCTGCTACAAAAATAGGATTTTCTAAATATAGTAGGAAAGGCTTAGTATAAATCTGGAGTTCATTATTCATCTTGTCCACCAATTTTTTTATCTTTTTATTTTTTCTCATTGACCTAGATGTCACCGCTATCTATTATTGGAATAATATACAAATATGTGCCTATGATATGGTTTGTCACATATTTGAGATATGTGTTATAATTTTTGTCAACATGTTTCTCTATCTATGATAGTGTTTCAGTAAGTTCGTTGGTCTAGTGTAGCTTGTTTATTAAAGATCAGAGGTTGTGGACTTCAGATAATATTGTGGGATGTTGGTAGTTGATTCAACTCAATTTGCAAAGGTTTGCATGAATATTTGAGTAAGTTATGATTGTTTGTGTTGTGACTGCTTTTTCAGAGTTGTTAGGAGGTGACAGAGTGATAGTATTTTGATCTTCATTGCTCCGAATTATAATATCTTGCTTCATGGATCTGGTGGCATGTATGAGATATTTATGTGTCCTCAATTTAATTGGTTTTTGATTTGGAGGCGCGCAAGTTATTTTTATAATTTATAGTCATTACTGCTAAGTGTTCTTGAGATGCGGTATAATAATGATGATGATTCCAAAATTTGAGTTGATGTGGATGTTGTGGTATTCCATGAAGCTTTTGGATGTTTCTAGATATTTTTCTATTGTGTTTCTAGTTTGCATTGAGTATTGTGCTCGTAATTGGTGATTTTCAATCAATGCACTAACATTCTTCAAATTCTTGGCTGACTTGATGGATATAGCATATTGAGGATATTCGAGGTGTAACTCTTGGAGTGTTTCATGTTTGAGGATGAAGATTTTGGTTTGTGCTATGTTCTATCCAACATTATATGGATCACATTTAATATTTGTAATTGAGAGTGATTATATTTGATAATTAGGTGTTTGTTTGACCTTGGAAGAATAAGTTGATGATATGTATAAATATAGTTGTACTCATGTGTGTATCATGTGCAAGGAGTGGATAAGGAAGTGATGTGCAAATATTGATTATATCTTTCAAAGGTAGAGACTTGGTGTGGAAAAGAAAGTTGTAATTGTGCTTCAGTAGAACTAACCCAGACATGTTGGAGATGCTATTATCCATTTCATGATATGTGGATGGTTGTAATCCAAATTGTTGTAAGGCAATGAGCCTTCCCAAGGAAGTAAAACTTTATTTTCTTTTGAGAAATGAGTTCTAGACAATATTTCTGAATGAAAGTGCATTCCCATTGTAATAATCCTTACATGGTATAATACTTATAACAAAGTATATCTTGTGGGTTCATCTCCATAGTGGTTTTTCCCTTAATCGGGTTTCCATGTAAAAATTTTGGTGTTATGTGTTCTTGATGTGTTTTAGATCTACTCTTGCATGTTTATTTATTATATTTAAAGTGAAGGTTTAAGTTTTGTAAGTTGCATGATTTTTTGAGACAACTGATTCAACCCCCTCTCAGTTGTCTGTTGCTATATTTTCATCATCTATGTTGTCTTTGATAAGATGTTAGATAAGCATAAAACATTTGGTATCATGACTAGACATGCAATTAAATTTGAATAACTTTGAACCATCATACCAATGAGGGTAAGGGTAGTTGTCAAGAAGAGGTTGAGTATTGAGGAGGGCACCAATTTATCCTTTAACAATTTTTAAAATATAGTCACGTAGGAATCATTCAACTTCGTAAAGCCCAATTCTATTGAGGCATCATAGAGACTTAGTTTTTTCTATGGTCCGAGGAAGTGTGATCACACTAGCCACAACTTTTTTTCTAGGACCCACCCAAGGAAGATACACCTTCATAGACATTTGAAGAATACTCTCCAAACTAAGCCGTAGTATGTTGATAATTAGTTAGAGCACTGCAGAGATTGGTAAGTTGGGGTACCCTAGTTCGAGGAAATTTTCTCTCTCAATGTCAAATACAAGTTTATTATGAACATCCTTTAAAGTTCACCATCAAATAGAGCATAAGGATTTATTGAATAGCACCTTGAGATGAAGTTGGCCTCCTTATCATCTAGTTTTTTCTTACAATAAGGAAGGTCGGTTATAGTGACCTTGTTTTTGTTATTCACTTATAATTGTATGAGGAAATTATCTATTAAATAATATTTTTTTGTACAAAATAATTTAGAAGGGAGATGTACCATTCAATTGTAGTTCCCTTAAGGGACCAGGAAAATAACTTGAATAAAGAATAATCCAAGTTGTGATAGTTTTTTTATAGAGTAATAAAGGAATTGATTTGAATATGAAGATCTCCATATCCATTATACCTATCAAAATTTAGAGATTCAACACCCTGTGGCTGTGTAGTGTTGAGAACTTGTATAGAGAGATAAATACAATGATAGTATGGTGCAAGAGAGCTCTAACTAGTTGTACTAGAGATATTGGTAGACTATTGTTATAATTGGTCAATCCATATTTTTAAATTTTGTATTAAATACATGATTTTGAGATGGATAACCTATGCTACCTTGAGTAGCATAATCCCCACTAGCATCGACCCCACAATTGGTACTAGTACCAACACCTAGCCCAATACTAGTGACAACAACACCACCACCACTACTAACTCCAGTGCTAGCAGGTGGTATAATACATCCCAAGGGGACCTTGCCCATAATGATTTTAGGCACTATATTTCTAGCTAGGGTATCAATATTAGGAGTTGGCTTTACCATGTGCACAAACATCCCAAGTGTTGCAACACCAATCTATGAACTAGTAACATAAAAAAAGTGTCATTAGGATTAGGTAGAGTGAGAGATACATGAGTTATCATGATCTAACCTGATACCATTAACACTTTGAGTTATTTCTTATATGAAATTAGCATCTCCCTTAGGTTTCTAATGGCAAACCTAGCCTCAGAGTGGAAAAATTCCTTGTTGAGAAACCCTTCTTGAAATATCTCAAGCTATCCTTGAGAGACTAGATATGATAAAATATAATTGTAAGAGTATATTCATGGTAAGAATCAAGAGGATAGATTGCTAGATTCATTTTCTTAAAACTAAATTTAGGAGATGTGTTCATTCCCAATATTGGACAAAAAAAATAAAATCCAAAGGGGTCATTAGGATCCACATCTGTATTAAACATTGGTGCTTATGTAGTAGGAATATATTGTTTAGGAGGAATGTTCATTCTAAAGGGTCTTCTTAAAATTATTCCTAAAGTAGTATGGGTTATGAAGTTCATAGAAGAGACTCATAACATTCCAACAATCGATTAACGAGAACTAGAGATGAACTTGTGTTCACTTCAGGTTCACCAAAATGCGCAGAAAGGGAATTTTCTACCCTCGAGGATTGAGATGAAATACCAAGGAGAGAATTGGCCCTTGTACCACCTCACTAAACTAGTGCTCTGGTAGCATAGGGTGATTAATTTATTAACTAAAAATTAATTTAAATGAATGTAAGACAAAGTAAAAATAAAAATAACTATACATTATATAGATTGAAATAAAAATATTCTAACTACTAGAAATTGAAAACCAAAGGGTGAATCTGCAAGCTCACTTTCTTGGATGCCTTTGCTAGTCTAGAACTATAGCATGGATTTGGGATGATACTACTTTGTGCATGCATCCTGTATGGACAAGGTTTGAATTTTGAGGCCAAAAAAGTAAGAGAGATGGAATTAAACTAACAAGAGTAAAAGCATAAAAGATACAACTAATAAAATGTAAAGAGTAAGAAAAAATAACTATTCTAAAAGAAAGGAGAGAAAAAAGACCTTGCAAGAGGAGGTAAAAGAATCCCATCCACTGGGTGAGTTCCTCCTTTAAAGCGTACGAATATAGAAAGAAAAATTGTTGGGTTGTTTTTGTAGAGGTTTTCCAGACTCCTATTTTAGTGTTTCCACCTCAATGGAAATCCAAGATGTTGCCCCATTTTTGGCACATATGGTAAAAAGGGTCTAGGTTATGCTTACCCACCCTTTTTAACCTCTTTGTCTTTGTCATATTTATCATAGTTAGGAATTCGGGATTTAGGTGTCGTTCATGAACCATTGTCAAAATCTGGGTTTTCAAATGGAACTACCTATCTTTTCACTTTCTCTGTCTTTTGATGTCAGTCTGGTCCTTGGTTAGTCAAATCAAAATATTTTGTCTTTAGAAGTCAAAAATTGGTGTTAGGAAGCACTTCTAGCACTATCTTTGAAATCCAAACGTGCAAATGGAACTCAGTAAGGAGGAGGAAATCTCATTTAAACAAAGAATTGTGGGGAGAAGACTTTGTTCCGAAACAGCCGTCAGGTTCCGAAAGGTGAATGGGAACTGGAAGAAGTCAAAGGAATAGTTGAGGAATCTTAACAAATTAAAAGACTGAAACTAAGTCTAAGTGCTAGAATGGCAGTCGGGATTTGAAAGACAAAGTGGAACCTTTGAATAAAGAACGGATTTGACTTGTAAAAGAGTTCTAATATGATGGTTAGAGTCTGAAGAGAGGAGAAGAACAAATAATTTGGAATGACCGCTATAGGAAAGCTATAAAGTTGGAAAAATAGACAAAACTGAGTGTTCCAGAAATATTTTCAGAACCCGGAGCTAGGATTGGAACATGTTTAAAAGGAAGTGTTGTTTTTAAGAAAAATAAAGAAGAAGGCAGAATAAAGAAAAGCTTTCAGAACTATTGTTGGGGTTTGAAACCAAAAATGGAACTCAAATATAGTGACGTATTGAAAGAGTGTGACATGTTCTAACATTTGGAAGGAGGACTAATTGCTGACAAGATGAGCATTTATGGCTCCACTTAATGAACACTAAAAGAGTTTTTGATGTGATTAAAACACATTTTTCAATTGTTCTACATGAAACAAATCTGAAAGTAAAGGCAGAGCTAGTATATCGCATAATTTTCACCTAAAATTGATAGCAATTGAAATATAGTGAGTTAAATTATCGTGTGCTACTATTTCTTCTAAATTTTTAGTAGAGCTAGATAGAGATTGCAAAACTTGAGATTCATAATGAGGTATAAGAACCCTGGTCACAACCATCTAAATGGTCTTGAGAGTTCTCTATGTGAAATTGGGGATATGAAATTAGGGCACGTTAATCTGGAAGAATTTTGGAGCAGGTTAAACCAACTTGGCAGGCACCCCATCACTCAAAGATTAGCAAAGAGTGGTTTGCTAGAAGTGGCAGGGTTTCTCATCGTCATGCAATATACAGACTTGATAATGGAGTGTATCAATCATTATAATCTAGAAAGTAGGAAAATCAAAACACAATATGAGGAAGTCCTTATTACTCTAGATAGGGAAACCATTCAGAATTCCTTCTTACTACTAGTAAGAGAATAGTTTAGACATTGGGACTTTACCTCTTTGCAAATGGAGTTTAGCATTAAAAGAGTATTATACACAAAAAAAAAAAAAAAAAAAAGATTGCCAAAACTTGGTTTGCTTCTCGAGAAAAGAGACACTCAAAGTTTCCTAGGATGATTCTATGAACCTTAGTCAAGGGAGAGATCACGAATATAATTTTTCTTCTCCATAGATTAAGAGGGGATGAAGATACAGTCTTCCTTGATGAATGGTTGTTTTTATTTGTACAAACAATCTGTGTTGGGTCCAAATATATTGATTGGGCTGAGATAATCAATGATCGCATTCGCTAGCTAATCAAAAAATTTCAACTCAACCAATTTTTCTATATATCCTCATACCTAATCTATTCCCTTGCATGTACACAAAACTGGCCTGGTCTGCAGCATGTACAAGAATTTGAAGATGATATTCAAATCTATGAATTTTACTGAAGCTTACAATTTCACAAGAGCTGCACAAATTTCCATAGGTTAAATGATGCATTCACTATTAAATTGGTTCAGGAATTACAAGGATATCCAGAAACGATAATCTCCCCTAAAGCTCCTACCTTGATTCAAAAGTATGGTCATTGTTTCATTTAATTTATGATATTTACATGCATAAGAGTCAGTGCTTTCAATTATTTCCCATGGAAATTACCCTGGTATGTAGATGATAAAATCATCATGATAGAACTATGTAGATAAATCTATAAGTTAATAGAAGATGTGCATAGAAACATAAAGGCACTATTTTGTTCCCTATCCCAATGGGTGTGTATTCGTGTTCTTCTTCCTTGAATGTAATCAATTTCACCAAGGCTTCCAGGAAATATACTATGGAAACTTATGATGTATTAAGGTTTCATTTTTATCCAAGTAGTTATGTGAGGGATAACTTCCAGTTGGGTCTTTCTTATCATCATGTGCTTACACTACTTTTGGGCCAATTGCGGAGATGATTTTGAAGTAAGGAAAAGGTCTTGGTCCAGGTTGACCATAAATAAAATTTAGGAATATAGACTCAAGCTTGATATTCAAGGAGTGGAGGAGGATGTGTTGAATGTGGTTAACCCTAAATCCTATGCCAAAGTTTGAGATACTCTACTTGATCAAGTCAATTGGGAGGCTCTAGAACTTGATGATTTTGATGTGAGAACTTCCCCTATCTTAAGATGAACCAGAGCTTGGCTAGAAAGAAATAAAGGGGAAGGGAAATAGGTTAATCTGTTTCAAACACCTATAAATCCTAGGTAGAATACATCACCAAATGCAACACCAATGGAAAAAAATTCCAATATTTTCGTAGTAAACTTGTCAAGTGTTGTCGCGGGAGGAGATGAACCACCACTAGAGAAAGAGAAATACATTGATGCAACTTGCAGATCTGGTACCTTGCCTAACATTGATTTGAAAAGAGAAGAGGAGGTTGAGAAAGAAGGATGGGATGAGAAAGGAAACCAAAGAGAGGAAACATAATTACTCTAGAAGAATGATGATGAAGGAAAGAAGGCAACACAAAACTCTCAACCCCCAGACTCAAGTTCTAGCAAGGTATTACAATTTCCTTTCACTATGGTAACTTCAAGTTCTACTCCTCCTATTAAGATAAATTTATTTTTCAATTATGAATATCTAAAGAGTGTCACTCAAATACTTTCCACCCCATCTTGTCTACAAGCAAGCCTAGAAAATAAAAGGAAGAGAGAGTCAGAAAAACAACCATCTAAAGAAGCGGTGTCCCAACTCTTACAAAATTTTCCCAATCCAAAAGCCAAGAAACTGAAGGCTACTTCATGTTTTTTGGAAGATAAATAGAAAAGATACATCTTATAAGACATAGCTCAACCCATGATCTAGAAGGATCCTATTGTAGCTACATCATTGGATTTCCATATTACAAGAATTGATACTGATGATCTAGAATATGATCAGGATATGTGGATTTGGGGGTTTTCTAATAATAGAATACATAGGATATTGGAAAGACAAAGATGGATAAGGACCAACTGAAGGCTATGGTTAGCCTACTATCAGATAATCTCAGGAAATTATTGGCTCCATTATCCTCTCAAATAGAAGGCTCATCATATACCATATTGGACCCCACCACTGACAAGAATGTGGCATTGATATCACGACTACAAGTAAACAACCATCTTGTAAGTGTAACTAGGGAGTGGATTGAGGACTTAAAGCCATGAGTTTTGCACATTTCATTAAAAAATTGAGTGAATCCTTTGATGCCTTAATATTATCTAGAAAAGTTATGGTATTTGAGATCATAGTGGAAAGGATAAAAGATAATACACACAAATAGAACTTGAAGTAGATAAAAGAAGTGATGGACATGAAAACCGAGACTGAAGTAAATTTGGGCCTAATACAATCACCTAAAGAACCCCTCTTTAGTATGGGTTATAATTGTGCATGCATTACCAAAAGTGTGAAGAACCTGAAAAAACTTTTGGAAGAAGCCAAAGAAAATATTGAGAAAATAAGGACATACTTTAAAGACATTGGTTGTGAGCTATGGAGGAAAGAAGATTTTGGGGTGGTTACTATAGATGAACTGAAAGTTAATTATCAAAAAAATATTGATAATTTAATCAATCCACGGGTATAATGCGAGGAAGAGAATAGGAAATTAACCAGGATAGATGCAATGCTGATGTGATACAGAAATCATTGTCAAGCCTTTAATGCTAAAGTGAAGGATATAAGGGAACATACAACCTATTGGGAAATACATAACACTAATATGAATGTGGTTGACTTAGATAACATCTCTTGAGTGGTTGTAGCCCTAAAAAAATATAAGGAAATCAAAGAAGCTCAAAAGACACCTACCATGAAAGAAGGAGAAAAATAGGCTCTGTGACACCTACGCTCAAGAGGTTGTTTTTAGTTTCGATATTATGTTCATCTAATATTAGTATAAAAGGAATTTATTTAAATTATGTTTAAAATATATTTTTAAAGGAAACAATTTATTTATAAAGGTCTAAAGGGAATACCAATGGACTATATATTTTGAAAGGATTTTCAATAGAAGGGATCAACAATTTTGACTCAAAATTTCCCCTTTTGCTTTGATAATTGAGTGACTCAAATTTTAATTTACCGTTGTTGTTCGTTTAAGATTTTAGATTTTCTATTTAATGGGTGGATGGATAAATAATGGAGTGAATGAATTGTAGAGATAAACTTTGTTTTGAATCTATAATTCTAAGGTTTTCTTTGAGCACTATTTTCTCTGCCTTTGTTTATTCCATGTTGTTAACAAATCTTGTTTTCTATGATTCAAAGTCTGTAACTAATTTTCATCTTTCTGTGAAGATAAGTGTATATGATATATCTCTTTCATATAAAATATTCATAATATTGTGTTAGTTGTTGGTATGTCCACTCTAGCCAGAAGTAGAACGGGTAGATGTAATGGCCCTACAAAGATTGGATAGAAAAAAAAACCTAAATGGTGCAATTCTTATCAGGTTTGCCTACCTCTTTTATTTTAAACACTTCAACTTCCAAAATGCACTCGCTACAGAGAGTGCCAAGGACAAGCATCATGGGATCCTCAAGGAGAAGTGAGAAGGTAAAACTATGGAAGTTTCGTCAGCACCCCATGTGGAAACACAATGGAGTTTCATATACCTCTGAGCAAGGTTTTCCCTTTCAAGATCTACTAACATGTCGCATGTCCAATCCAAGGTTTCATCATTCAAAAGATGGTGGGGCCCACATCCTTCAGGTAAATTGTCATTTTTTCAACCAGTGACAAATCCTGAGGCAATCCCAAATCGCAACAATATCCTCCCTATCATGGTGGAAAACTATTCGAGAAAAGAATAGGCGGCATTCATGCCACGCACAGAAAAAGAGAATAGTAATTTTAAAATGTGGCTTCCTTGAACGACTATAACAACTCCATGATGATTCTTCCACATGGCACATTTAAGGCCTTCCTCAACATTTTTGAGATTCAGCTCAGGGATCTATTTCTATAAACGACCTGCAAACACATTATAATAGGAGGGGCTTTTACAGAGTTTAGTTAGAACCAGGATTTATTTTCAAGAGTTTTGTTCATTAGAGAAACATTGTAATATAGTTTTAATTTTATTCTTTTGACCCTAGTCCTGTAATCTCTGCATTTTTTAATAGAAGGAATATATTGGACTATGCCTAGTGTTGCTTTTTATGTATGTTTCTTTCTGTTGTGTGGATGGTTTTAAGGTTATGTGTCATTTACGAACAAGTATAGCTATCATCTATTTCTTTTAGGCTCTTATAATCCATTTTGATTTACAAGTTATTGGATCATGTCTGGTTACTCTTTCAATACTTGTGGTCTAGGATTATACCTTGCCATTAGATATGAACAAATCCCTTCTAAAATAGTTTTAAGTTGGACAATGAGGGTGTTTTCCTTGTGAACCTTAACAGGTGCTTCTCACAGGAAGATATGAATGCTTTGGCCAATGTCTAGGATCTTTTCATCACATTCTCTTTCCAGCAATGAAGAGTTTGTGGCATTCTGGGGTCTGACATTCTTGTTGTCTACTAACTGGGCTTGAAGGGTTTCAAACTCTTTGGCGTGTCACCTTAGTTTTTTTTTGCGACTCCTCCCCTTTCCCCAAAACACCAAGAGAAGAGTCAGCTTCTTTAGAACCCCGGAGGTTGTTTCACAGGGAACAATTTGTCTCACCTCTGTGATACTTCCATACTACCCTCATTTAGGCAGGAGACTAGATCTGGGATCAAAAATTTTCCTAGCACACCCAACGAGACAAAGCTTTAGCACACCCGACGGGACAAAGCTTTCATAGTTGAAGATTTAGTGCATTCTTCATTATGTTCAGCCTTGAAGAGGCATATTCCAAGCACCTAGTGACTCTGTAGCCAAAATTTGGCTAGATTTTGATGGTATGAGTTGAGTTCCTAGTTTTGCGCTCCCCATTCCCTTGTAAATTTTTTCCCTTCCCTTTTGCATTGAAATGGAGGGATATTATGACCAGAAATATTCCCCCCCCCCCCTTTTCATAAAAATGCAGATGTTTAACCTCTTTATCAGTAATATCAAGCCAAGAGTGCTCATAGTTTTGCTCCATATTCCCCTGTTATACCTAGTTATGAGAAAACTCATGATCCCTACTACATGCCTACTCCTTCTTAAGCCTATCAGCCATAGGAGGTTCCCTTTAACTCCTATCATCATGCTTACCTTCCCACCCACAACCAAAATGTGGAAAACCAAGAAAATATGATTTTCAGGGAAATTTTACTAAATTTACAAGCTGCACTAAAGGCTATCGAGGAGGAGAAAGAATATCACCTATAGTGAGAAGAGATTTCTTACCAAGCTCACATGCTACAACAACAAGCTAATGTTCTCAGAATGAAACAAGAGAATTTTCTTGCAATGCACGCTTCTCCCAGACAAGAGAGGATGAGGTGGTTGGTTTTAAATAAGATGCAGGTTTTAAAGAAAGATGTAGATCCATCTAGTCATGAATCTTCATTTTATCATGGGTTAAAAGAAATGAATTTAGAGGAAGAGACAGAAAAATAAAGAGAAGTAGAGGAAGAGATGCAGGAGGATATTGAGAAATTTTTTCCACAAAAAAACTCTCTGCAAACATGGAATGAGGAAGGAAACAAATAGGAAGAAGATTTAATACCCCTATTTAATGAGCTTCCCTTCTTTGTTGAAATGGAGGAGACCAAGCATCCCCATGGAAACACTGTAAAGAGAATATTTCAAGAAGATGAGCTTCTTGTTCTTCCAAGCTATCATTGGGATGTCAATTTTACAAAGGCATCTCTTGGGATGAAGAGAATCATAGAAGATATTGAGAATGAATATGACTTCCTTGATGAGTTTGATGCCATCTGCTCATCCATCGGCTTTGAATTGATGGCTTTTAAACCCAAAGACCATAGGTTGCAACAAAAGGAAGAGACCTCCATAGAAGTAAATAAGCCATCAAAGCTAGTATCTAATGGGCATCAAAAGGTTTGAGGGTAAACAAAGCCATTAAGGGGATGTCTCAATAGGCATTTGGCTCAAATCTGCAAGTCACTACTGGTCATGCTCACCTCAGAGGATGAAGATGAGCTTCACGGAGAGAAGAAGAAACTTACCCATATAATATTAGAAGACATCATTAAAACATGGGTGAGTTTATTTATTTTGAGTCTGTGGGAGGCATTTTGGCATACTAAATGCCTTTCAAGTTTCCTTTTCTAGCTAGTAGTCCAGAAACATGTAAAATATCATAAACTAGTTAGAAATGGAAGCTACTTCAACAATCCAGTTAATGGCTCTGTTTAACACCTTCTCAATGTAAATCTTTGTACATAGTAGTTTAGGATTTTTATTTTTCAAGAAGTGCTTTTCACACAATGCGTTCTCCTTAGGGGAATTCATGTTGTAGTTTCCTATTTTCCTTGAAGTGCATGTTTGCACAGGTTTTGTGGATCATCTTCATGACTCTGTGCCCAATGGATAAGGATCTGATTTATGGAACCAAATATTCCAAGGTTCTTTTTCAGTAGGCCGAGATCCCATGTGAGTCTCCAAATTTTGTTATGTCCATTATAGCCAGAAGAACAACGGGTGGAGGTAATGGCTCTACAAAGACTGGATAGAAGAAAACACCCAAGTGGTGCATTTTTCATTAGGCATGTCTGCCTCTTTTCCATTAAACACTTCATCTTCCAAAACACGCTCACTGCAAAGAGTGCCAAGGACTAGCAGTATAGGATCCTCGAGGATAAGTGATAAGGTAAAACCATGGAAATTTTGCCAGCACGCCACATGGAAACATAATGGACTTTCATATACCTCTGAGAAAGGTTTCCCCTTTCAAGATCTTCCAACATGTCATGTGTCCAATCTATGTTTGCATCATTCAAAAGGTGGTGGGGTCCACATCCTTCATGGAAATTTTCATTTTTTGGTCAGCAACAAATCCTGAGGTAGTCCCAAATCACAACAACATCCTCACCATCACAGTGGAAAAATCTTCAAGAAAAGTGTAGGTGACATTCATGCCATGTGCAAGAAAAGTGAATAATATTTTAAAAAGGTAGCATGCCTGAACGCCTGTAAAGGCCACGATGATGATTTTTTCCATATGACACATTTAATGCCTTTCTCAACATTTTTGAGATTTAGCTCAGGGATCTCTTTCTATAAAATACCCGCGGGAACATTGTAATATTAGGGGATTTTGGAAAGTTCAGTTAGAGCTAGGATTTCTTTTCTGGGAGTTTTGTTCATTAGCTGAATAGTGTAATATAGCTATATTTGCATTATTCCGACCTTAGTATTGTAATCTCTGCATTTTTTAATAGAAGGAATATATTAGACTATGCTAAGTGTTTCTTTTTCTCTGTGTTTCTTTCTATTTTGTGGATGGTTTTAAGGTTCTGTGTCATTTCTGAATAAGTATATCTACCATTTGTTGCTTTCAGGCTCTTCTAATCCATTTTGATTCTCAATTTTTTGGATCATGTTTGGTTACTCTTTTAATACTTTTAGTCTAGGTTTATACAATGTCATTTTATGAATGACTCCCTTCTAGAATAGTTTTTTACTTGGACAATGAGGGTGTTTTCCTTGCGATCCTTAACGAGTGCTTCTCATGGGAATATATGCATTCTTTGGCCTATGTCTAGGATCTTGTCATCATGTTCTCTTTCCAACAATGAAGAGTGTGTGGTATTCTATTCTCATTTCTGGGGTCTGACATTCTTGTTTTCTTCTAATCAGGCTTGAAGGGTTTCAAAATCTATGGTGTATCACCTCGGTTTTGTTTTGACATTCCTCCCTTTTCCCCAAAACACCAAGAGAAGTTTCAACTTATGTAAAACCTCAGAGGTTGTTTCATGGGGAATAATTTGTCCCACCTTTGTGAAACTTTTGGACTACCCTAATCTACACAGGAGACTATATATGGGATCAACATTAGTTATCTGTGAATACCTCATGGTGATGAGTATTCATTAGATCCTTTCTGTGCTTTCTAGTCAAAATAATACCGCATTAAATTTATTAAAAATTAGAAAATTCATTGTGTATATTTTTCAAGGGACCTATACCTTTAAATTCAAAGATTAAATTGTTTGACAACTTGTTCAACTGTTGCAAAATAGAGAGCCTTTTGCAGGCTCGAGTCATTTTAACAAAGAGCCAATCAGTTAACCAATCAATTTTGGTGACTCTGGTGGGGATTTGAACAACCATTTTAAGACTAGTTTCCTAAACATGAAGGGATGATAATGGTGCTCCCTCACAAAATCATATTTCTTATGTTATAACCAAACCTAGGGTTTCAAGACAAACAAGAAGATATTTTTTTCCAATTAAACATGCTTGCTTGGTGATCAAGGAGAAGAATTGAAGAATATAAAAGAGAAAGGAAGTTACTAGAGAGAGACAAAGAATTGGGAGAAAACCTAAGGTTATTTTTACTAAGGAAAAAAAAAAAAAAGGAAAAAAGTGTAGTTAAGAACCAAGCACCAAACCATGTTCCTAAAAATAGAACAGGTCATGAACAACCAAGAAATCAATAAGATGGTTACATAACTGACTTGGCATATTGAAGTCCAAGAGGTACATAAGAAGTGAAAGGGGAAAATGATTAATAGACCTAGTATTCAAAGCGCTTGAAGAATCAAATTTCTCTCATAGTGTCCTTGATCGATAGAGAAGGAGTAGGCCTCCTCCTCTCGCAAACAAAATCACTTCATTTTCTACCTATCACACACTAATATTTCATGGCATCAGTCTTCCCTCAAGGTCAATTTAAAACCCATTCTCAATTTACAAAGAAACATGGATCAACTCATTCCATGGGGAGCAACGATTGGTCCATTGATTCTAGGGGCCATGAATGAATTACCTAAAGGATCCAGAAAGAATATTTCAAATTTTTCTGGAGATGGAAAAGTCTCTATAAATTAACATGTTGCATCCTTACTCATTTGTTGTGGTTTATTAGAGGTACAACATGAATATGTTGTGGTCATGTTGTTTGTTGAGACCTTAGTAGATGGAGCCGTGGATTGGTTTCATCATCTGGTGCCTGGGTCAATTACAAAATAGGATACCATGAGGACGTAGTTTGAAGAAAGGTTCAAGAGTGATAAGGATGAAAACTCTTTTTTGGCTAAATTAGCATAAATTAAGAAATAAATTAATATACCCATGAGAGAATTTGTTGCTAAATTCAATAAGATTGTCAACAAAATTCCTGACAATAAAAGACCCATTGCTGATAATCAGAGATGTTTCTTTGTAAATGAAATACCCTCGGATATCATTTTCCATTTGAGAAGAGCCACAATAGGCAACTTAGTTGATGCCTAAACAATAACCATTGAACTAGAATATGTTTTCATTACTGCAGGGAAATAGAAAAAGGAGTTACAAGAAAGTAGTAGCAATGCTTCTACTTCTTTTTAGGCTATGTTAAAAATACTAACAAATGATGTCATAGCACTAAACAAACAAATGCCTAGGGTAAATTCTTCATTCCATCAATCTTATAAAGACACAAGGAGGAAAGATAACGCCAAAGTTAATTCTTGTGAAAGCCAACATGTTGATGATGAACCTTTCATGTTCAACCTTAATTAAGATGCCATGAACCTCACATCTATTGATCCTAATCAGAAGCCAGATCCTTTATATGTGTCTTGTTCATAAATGGACACAAATTAAGTAATTGAATTATAGATTCTAGATCCTCTGATAATGTTATGCTTGCCTCTGTACCAAATCCCTTGACCTATCATTGACCAAAACCTTTGGTATTTTCTACTCTATGGAAGCTAAATAAGTCCCCCTTGTTGACTAAAATTAAGAATTCTCAAGGATCCATATCCGCTCATTTAGCCAAAATATTAAAGCTGACAATTCTGGTAGTGAATATTCCAGCAAGCTATAGAGTATTTCTTAAGTTGAAGTTTTTGTAAAGACCTAGGTGGAGAGATAATATTGGACTGGTCCCATGCTCTCATACCTATAGGAAATAACAAGGTCAAATTGGAACTAGAATATAAAGAAAAATTTACAATCATGAAGTCTGATGATCCTAAAGCTCAGATTCTGTAGGAAGAAATGTAATTTGGGGACTATATGTTATTCATAGACCATACACTAACCAAGGAAGAAGATAAGATAAAAGAAATGCCTCAGCTATGGATCAGGGAATTGTATGGAAGTTGTTCCTCACCGATATTTTTTTCCAGGGTGGTCTAAATCTCACCGGATAGAGAAATGATTCCTTTGTCATACAAATTGGAATTAAAAAATACAAAAATATGGCAGAATATGAAGCACTACTCTTGGGAATTTTTGCGGCTAAAGAGAAAGGCATAAAAATTTTGACACCTTAACTATCAAGAATTATAGACTGAGACATAACAAAAAATGAGTATGGGATAAAATTGAGAATTTTGAAGCCTTCTCCATCAAATCGATGCCTAGGGAACAAAATACTAGAGAAGATTATCTATTAGTATCAACATCCCTATTGTTTCCTCACCCAGACTTTGGAGATAAAAAATACATAATCAAGTTGATTCACAAGCCCAATGTCCCAAACAATGTGGAGGCTTGGAAGATTTTTGATGATGATCTCCAACTCATATTTTTTTAGAAAATGTTGAAGTATTCATGGAACATTTTTATTGAAGGGAGTGAGAACCATTTTAAGGAGTACACTCTAGATATCTAGAAGGATCTTAAAAGAGGAGTAGTGCAGTTAAAGGGGAACAAAATTCCTAAAGCAATGATCTCGTTAGAAATTTTATTTGACAGATATGATGCTTACATCAGAAAGAAGAGAGATGAAGGTGGTAGTACCACTAGAGGATATGAGAACATAAGTATAGGAGACCTACAAAATCCTAAGATGGTTAGTATAGGGAAATTTTGCACTCCATAAGAGAAGGTAAAATTAATGAAACTCTTAACAAAGTAATAAGATGTCTTCGCGTGGTGATATGATGACCTGAAGAAATTTATGGGTGTGAGATTCAAACACCACATTCCCCTTAAGTTAAATGTCGCACCCTTCTACTAGAAGAAGAGAAATTATAATACCAAGGCCTCTTATGCTATTTTTTGGGAAATTGATAAAATGATAAAAGAAAGGATTATTTACCCAATCCATCACTCTACCTAGGTAGCTAACATAGTTCTGGAGTGGAAAAAAAGAATGGAGAGATAAGGATTTGCATGGACTTCAAGAACCTGAACCAAGCCTCACTCAAAGATAAATATGACCTACCCAATATGGACCATATCCTCCAAATGGTAGCTGGATCATAAATGATATTTATGCTAGATGAATTCTCAGGGTATAATCAGATTGAAGTTGAAGAAAATGACTAGCATAAGATTGCATTTTCCACACCATGGGGAACCTTCACCTATAACTGGCTGTCATTTGGGTTAATCAACGTAAGAGATACCTTTCAAAGGACTATGGACTCATCATTAAGATATTTCAAGAACAAATTCATATTTATTTACCTAGATGAACTAACATTTTTCTCCAATAAAAGGAGAGATCATCTACATGATCTGGAGATAATCTTACAAAGGTGTTTTGAGCATGGTATTTGTGTACACTAAAACTTGGTCCAGATGCATCTACTAATTAGATACTAGCTATTTAATTAATGTCATAAGTCTTCTATTATATAATTAAATTCAAATAGTTAATTATTTAATTCACATTCCCAACTATATCTTCAAATTCACTTAAATTCTTCCTAATGTATTAAGTTTTTCTTTAATACATTTTCCTCCATAGTACCCTTTAGTGAATAATTTTTTATTTATTCAAATTATCATTTCTTCTAAATCCATGATTAAATTAATTAAACTTAATTTAATCCTTACCCATTATTTAAACCCTAAACCCCACCTAGATCGTACACTACATCTCACTAAGCCTACATTAGGATTTAATCTCTAATTAAATCCTTAATCTCTTTGATTCCTAATCTCATTAGCTTAATGAGATGCTCACACACATGTTAACATCCCTTCCCTAAAGTGGAGTCCTTTCACTTTTCCATAAAAGGCCCAAACCATCTTTCTTACATCTCTTTCACTTTCTTAAAGTGTTTTATTGGACTTTCCCTCTTACATAGGTACTTTTGGGTACCCATGAAACATCACATCACAAGTTTCTCTAACATGTGAGAAATTTTCTCTCTCTTTATTTTCCTCCCTTTGGCTTAAATTTCACCTATGTGGCATCCACCTAAGATCCACATCACCAAGGCTCTCAAAAACTCTATAAATAGAGCCCTTCTTCCATGCATTTGGATCATCTCTTGTTTTAGTGTTATTGTGCCTATTTTTTTTTGAATCTCTCTCTTGCAATAGAATAATTTTATTTTCATGTTAGTTGCATAGTAATTTCATAGTGATTGTAGCTTCATTATATTTTATTGCATATCATAATAGCTTAGTATCATTTAGTTTTCTTGACTAGTTCAAATCTTGCATTTGTATCGTCATCATTTGGTCCATGTAGATTATAGATTAAGATTGAAAATGTAGATTAATTAGGGACCTTCCTTGTTTGTGGACTAAGATGCTCTCCTCTCAACTAGGTGATCAAAATACCAGACTCACCAAAGTCTCCTTATTTAGAAAAAAGGTCAAGAAACTAATCTCGTGTATGACGTGCTTGAAGATTTGATGTAGTAGGGATATTCTCTCCCCTTAACTAGGTGATCAAAATACCAGACCCACTTAAAATCTTATTTTCATTTCAATGGTGCATTTAACCCTTAGCGGGCCTACCTCCCAATATTTTCCTTAACAAGGCTGGTGAGAGGGAACGGCCCAAGTGGAATAAAACCAAAATTAATGGCATTCCAACCCACTATAAAATAAAATGCATTCATCCTTAATTGGGTGATCAACAAAAATACCTTGAGAATAGCCCTCTTCTAGTAGTTCTTTGGGATTGTGCAAAATTGTGTTTCTATGCAGGTGAGAGGCCTCTGTAATGGAGCTTATACTCATTTTTTTGTCAACAGAATCATACTACAACCTGGTTAGTTATAAATCCTACCCATTTATATGTGATGTACCAGTTATGGTGTAAGGGGATGGCATCATCCCCTAAAGCTACGCATCATAACTGCTCCCATGGTTGTTTGGAAAAAGGTTTTTGGAAGTAATGACAAAAAAATACTTCCCTTACACCTTGAAGGCTTTATCAAGTGTATAGTTTTCCCTTCATCTCCTCATGCATCTCACCTCTTTTCTAAGGGGGGTACAGTGCATGAGGGTTCAAAGCATCAAGTTTAGTTAATTCTAAGTTCATGAGCCTATGAATGATACATTAAAGCCAAGAATTTTCGTAAGTAGACTTCTTAAAGTGTCTTCATTTTCTTATACCAATGGTAATGGTTCAAGATCATACACTCTTTGATGTACAAATCTAAAAGAAAAACAAGTGTTTGAAGTGTGTGTTGTGCTTGAAATCAAAACAAGGAAATCATTCATCCTCAACGACCTAAAATTGTGTGTTTACAAACTCCTACTTGTTCCCAATGGGTTACCAACTTGAATTCTATGAACACATTTTATTTGCATCCTTAGGGGTTTAGGGAAAATTACATAATTATCTTTCTATTTAAGAGTCATGTTGCAGAAAATCATCCAATTTGAGAGAAAAAAGAAACCTTGAAACTATCAAACATTTTGGAGTAAAAGTCAAAATCTGAGGGGAACACTTTGGATAAAGAGTGACAAATTTTTCCGAAAAAATCAACTTGAAATTTTTTTCAAATCACATCAATTTTTTTTTTTAAAAGTTCAACTTCAAAGGATTGCATGTCCTTTTTTTAAAACCCAAAAATAATAAACTTAAGCAAAAATTCATAAAATGATTCAAAATTCCCAAATCAGTGGCAGATTAGCGCATACACTCTTAGGGCTTCAAAATTAAGTTTTGATATTTAGGGTTGCATCTCCTTAGTCATTTCAATCCATAGCACCATTACTCTATATTTTTGCATTGGTCCTTCACTATTCAAATTAGGTCTTGATCATCATCATATCTTTCATCATAATCAACTCTCTTAATCATTCCAATCATTTATCCTATCCACATCATTCCTAATATTTCTAATCATCCCTTATCCTTACAATCATCATCTCCTAATCATCTATAAAATCCTTAATCATCTCCTTAATCCAATCCGAACATCTAGCATCTTCTTCCAATCACCTCTAATCATCATTCACATCCTAATCATCTTTCATCTTCATCATTCTACCTTAATCATCATAATTATTTCATCCTAATCATTTGTATTCTTCTTAATCATCCTAATCATTTATCTCATTCAAATCATTCCTAATCCACTCATAATTCATCATTTAGAACCCTAATCCTAATAATTTTTCCTAATCCAATCAAGGCCCTATTCATCATCCAATCTTGTCATCTGTATTTCACCCTCATCTTTTCAATTTCCATCTTTTGACTTAGTAGAACTATCACCACTTGTAATTTAATATAGTTGTCTTTATTGATCCACACCCAAATCCAAATCAAGATAAATCCTCAAAACAATCAATCAAAATCAACTTTGAGGCCTTGCCCTCACAATAAAATATCAAATCCTAAATCTTTGATTACATTCCCTCACAATCAAACATGAAATATCACTTCTCTAAGGCCCTTCCCTCACAATAAATCAAAGTCCAAGTATTTTCTCCAAGTCCAAAGATCATCAATCCTTCTCATCATAATCACCTCCCTTCTAATACACTTTCCAACCTCATCATTCATCCTTAATCCAATCTAATCACATCATCATCATCATTCTAATCTAATCCATTTGTCAACCTCATATCATTTTATTTATGTTTGTCATATTCATGTCCTATCTTCATACCATATTCATGTCTTATCTTCCTATCATATTCATGCTTCTTATCATAACCATGTCTTAGCTTTCATTTCATGCCATTTATTCATATCATACCATATCTCAAAGTTATCTTCAAACCTTGCATTGATTCCTAACCTATAGTCTCATATCACTTACTCATTAATCTTTCCTAGGTCACGATTAGAGCTATCATACATGCCCATGGCCTCCTTTGTTCAACAAATTCAAGATCTCAAGAGACAAATTCATAACATAAAATCTAGAGAAAAAAAAAAAAGAAGAAATGAACCAGCAACAACTTCTTATAAATACCTCTAGGAAATAAATGACATCATAGCTAATGCACAAATCTAAGGGATGCAAAATAAAATAGCCAAAATGGAACAACAAGTGGCTGAGAATCAAAATAAAAATCTTAAATCCAACACATCTTATACAAATACAGGTGATCCCAAATATCCCTTGGATACAAAATTTACACCTTTGGGACAATCTCTTGAGTCACCATTAAACAAGCTTCTTGAGAAAAACCTCATAACATTTCCTCTAGTGACCTCATGTGTATTTACATTTTTAGTACCTATTGTGCATATCATCGACATAATAAGCATAAAAAATCAAATTGTATGAATCAAAAACATAAAATCCAAGATCTTATTGATGATGAAATAATTGAAGTGGAAAATCCTAAGGATCTATCTAATGAAGAAAAAGATATTAATCCCAAGCATGATCAACATCATGAACCTATATCTAGAAATGGCCCACATGTCACTTCCAATTCTTCTATCATTCCTCCATCACATAAAGCTTCACATCTATTCACACAACCTCCATTAAAGATTGAGCCTAATGATGATATTTTCCATGTTGACTATGTCTACCCTCAACGCCTTCCTTTAAAACAAATCCAAGCTAATCTTCCTTTTTTTCTAAAAATCTCTTCCAAGCTTCAAATATTCTGGATCCCAAGCTTTCATATGTTTAAAATGCTATCATACCTATTCAAAATGATACTCCATCATACCACCAAAAATCCCCCATACATATACAAACTCCTACCTTGTCCTTAGAAGTGGATCCAGGTCAAGAGGGTAATAAAAAGGAAAAGAAACATGTCCTAACATAAATCAAGATCAAGACACCATCCCATCTCCTACAATGTATGAGAAAGAACCCATATCCATCACATCTGATGATGGCCCTCTCATACACTTTCATTTCTTCCAAGATGATACCCTTCCATCTCAAGAACAAAGTATTCCTCCAAGTCCTATATATTATCCACCTCCTAAGAAATATCAAGATATCCCTTCCACCATTTCTAATAAGCTATTTAAAAACAAGAGAAAAGTACCCTTTCTTCACCATCAAATGATAATCTTCCTTGTCAAGATCATAGTATCCCATAATATCCTTGTCATGATCCTCCATGTCTACCTCAAGAACCTATCACCCCTCATAATTCCTTTCATGATAATAAATCCCCTCAAGCTTCAGTTACTCCTATCAAAGCTACTAATGAGCCCGTTGATATAAAAATAAATCCTAAAGGTGATTTCCATGATTATGTAGCTAACCCTAAAGATGTTTATATCCCCTAAACACCTTATATCCCTTTATTTAAATGCAAGAGTACACCTCCCCTATACTCCAAATCCATTTTTGGTCCGTATATCATATAGCTAAAGGCTTAATTCCTTCCATCCATATTGTTCCCTTATATCCCTATATCAGCCATACCTAACCATTCTATCTTGTCTCCCACTTACCCTATCATATATCAAGATCAACAAAGACACATATCCTTGTATCCCTTCTAACATTCACTCTCTATCATTCCATAAACAAATTCTCCAAACCATCCATCCTCATGCACCCATACCATTTCTATTGGAAACAACTTGGATGCCATAGCTAAAATACATAAAGCCAAAATCCACAAAAATCTAAGGATCAACATGTCCCATCTAAAATACATGTTCAAGAAAAGAAAATTATGATCCAAAAGAAAGAAAATTTTCAAAAGGCCACAAAGACCCACAAAGAAAAAATAAAGAATTATGTGGATTCCCAAGCTACTTATTGAAGCAATAACTCTCAAATAAAAATCCAAATTGGCATCCAACCTTGCCAATCCAAAAAATTCCTCCACTCATAAGTCCTCTAAGCCTCCATCTAAAAATCCTTCATATCCCAACTATATTTTGGGTCCTTATTTCCCAAATCCACTATCCTCCATCATCTACTTCATCCATTTTGAGTCCTTACATCCCAAAATCCACATCTACTCCTCTACTTCATTCAAAATCTTGTCCCCCACAACTCCACCACCCTTCAAGGTGTATGGGAATGATGATCTTTCCAACTCCTACATCCCTTTCTTCTCAAGTCTTCCAACCTCCCATCCATTATCCACCAATACTTCCCCACCCTTTCACCCCTTTGATCCAATCTTTTTCATAAATCCTTATCCTCCATCCCCAATATGTTTCATCTCTCTTCCACAATCCTACAAACATATTTGAGCATACCTCTAATTTACATGGTCTATGATATTGTATATTTCAAAAGGGTACTATTCAGAGAGCGGGATGCTTTAATCCCTCCCTTTTCTACCATGTATTCCCCATCTTCCAAAAAGAGAAACATAAAAAACATTAAAAAAAAAAAAAAAAAGAGTAAAGAGTAAAGAGAAAAAATCATCCTGTGGTGAAAATCACTTCTTGTGGAACCTTGGGAAACTACCATAATGAAAACCTAGAAAATAGGCATCATGCACAATCCATCTTCTTGCACTTCCACTTGGGGGAAGGTTTCATCCTTGTTATATTATCCATCATGTCCTTCCTCCTCCATTATCTACCATTCATCCTATCTGTATCCATATTTCATTCCATTTTGTTTATCCTCTCATTTCCTCCATCATTCCATATCATTATCTTTCTTATCCTAAGTAAATCCTTACCATTCCTAAGCATTCTCATCCCCATCCATCTGTTTCTTCCGTCACCCCTTATCAGGCTTAAATTTCATCCAACACAAATTGACCCCTTTGGTATTGATCAACACCAAGGACATACTATGCAGAACATGTTTTCAAAATTCTCTTGGCATAACCATTACTTTGGACCATACGAGCCTTTCATGGCATCATTTCATTACCCTATGTGTCATCCAAAACCATGTCATTAGACTACATTGTCATTTCCCCTTTCTCTTAGCTTGGGTACTCCTAATGAGGTAATCCTTGAGGGTCACATTATGCACACCCCCTCCATAGCTTGTTTATCTATTGTAGTTCTTCAGTTCATACATCCACTCATAATTCCCTATGCCTTTCTTGACATTAGGGAAAAATAAATATGATCTTAGTTAAAATCCAAAAAAAAAATAGCAAATGTTGATCCTAAGAAAATCCATAAAAAAACCAAAAAACGTCCTAAAAAATCATTATCTCGGTCAAAAGATGGTAAACAAACACCTTGATGATAACAAAAAAAATACAAAAAAAAATAAAAAACACAAAAAAAAAAAAGAAAAGGAGAAAAAGTCCCTTGGTGAAAACCTAGTAAACAGGTGCGTTGGTAGCAAAAAAAATCAAATATCCCAAAAAGTGCAATAAAAACCAAGTGGTGAAAACTTGGAAAACATGCGCTACTTGTGATAGTTAGCTTCTTCATCTATCGACATCTTTCATTCACTCCATCACCATAATAAATTCCTTTTGTACATAATGGCCTGGTCCTACCATGGTTTGGGAAATCGTAGGACCTTTTGTTGTGCATCACTGGGGGAAAAATCCTTCAATTAGTGGAATAAACCTTGAGCTCAAACATGATAAACAAGCAAGAAACACCAACAACATTTTGGAACACCAAAGCTAATCAGATACCTTGGCAATCAAACGTCTCAATAACAATCATGCCCCCACAAACAAAATTTGAAAACCATCTAGATGATTAATTTTGCATCACGATTTAGATAGCACAAAGGTTGTCAAATGTCATTTATTTTTTTGTCTATCATGTCTCCTAAGTAACTCTATGATGCGTCAAGATAGAGAATACATGATTCTATTAGAAAATCTTCAAATATGGAACATTCTCAAATCTAAGGCATCAAACAAACCATCTGAGGCATCGATTAAACCAATTTTCAACATCAGGAGCATTAATAAAATCACATCACCACACCAGGCATGGGCATTTAACAAGTATTCTTTGAATCAACACATTGCCCGCACATTTATTCAATACTAAAAATTGGTCCAAATGCATCTACTAATTAAATACTATCTATTTCATTTTAATGTCCTAATTTTTCTATTATATAATTAAATTCAAATATTTAATTATGTAATTCACATTCCCAACTAATCCTTCAAATTTACTCAAATTATTCCTAATGTATTAAGTTTTTCTTTAATATATTTTACTCCATAATATCGTTTAGTGAATAAATTTTATTTATTAAAATTCCCTTTTCTCCTAAATCCATGATTAAATTAATTAAACTTATTTTAATGATAACCCATGATTTAAACCCTAAACCCCACCTAGATCCTACACTACATCTCACTAACCCTACATTAGGATTTAATCTCTAATTAAATCCTTAATCTCATTTATTCCAAATCTCTTTAACTTAATGAGATGCTCACACACATGTGAACATCCCTTCCCTAAGGTGGAGTCATTTCACTTTGCCATAAAAGACCCAAACCATATTTCTTACATCTCTTACACTTTCTAAAAGTGTTTTATTGGACTTTTCCTCTTACATGGGTACTTTTGGGTACCCATGAAATATCACATCACAAGTTTCTCCAACATGTGAGAAATTCTCTCTCTTTTTTTTTGCCTCCCTTTGAATTACATGTAACCTATGTGGCATCCACCTAAAATACACATCACCAAGGCTCTAAAAAATTCTATAAATATATCCCTTCTTCCATGCATTTGGATCATCTCTTGTTTTAGTTTGATCATGCCCATTTTTCTTTCAATCTCTCTCTCTCTTGCAATAGAATAACTTCATTTTCATGTTAGTTGCATAGTAATTTCATAGTGCTTGTAGCTTAATTATCATTTCTTGGATATCACAATAGCTTAGTATCATTTAGTTTTCTTCACTAGTTCAGATCTTGCATTTGTATTATCATCATTTGGTCCATATTGCAAGCTAGTTATACCTACTAGTTTTATGATTTCTTAGATCTTCATCATAGCTTTTTCATAAAGGTATCAATTTCATCATCTCAGCTTAGTTTATTATCATATTAGTTTACATCATCATTATCATTCTCTTTGCACATTAAGGCTCTCATAGTAGCATAAATTTTGCATCCTTGCATATCATTTAAATCTCATTCATCACGTTGTCATCTAAGTTATCTTAAAGTATTTCTAAGACAAATTTTTATGAAGATAATTTAGGTCCTTGGTGATAGAGGACCATGAGATGGTTTTAGAAATTAATATGGTTGCATTTGATTTAAATTCCTATTAGTGCCTTATATAATGTTTCATGAGTTTGTTGGTTATGATTTTGTTTGACTAGCATGATTTTCCAGCACACAATATCTCATTGATTCCTAAGAAATTAGTGTACTACATAACAGAGGGAAAACTCTTGGGAGACATTGTGTCACAAGAAGGAATTAGGATAGATCCTGAAAGGGTTAGAGCTATCCAGCAACTAAGTTTACCATCAAGCAAAACTGGAGTCAAGTCTTTCTTTGGCCAGGTAAATTTACAAAGGAGATTTTTACCTGATTTTTTTAAAATAATCAAACATATTGTAGACATGATGGAGGGAAATTAAGGGTTTAGATGAAATGAGTCTAGAAAATAGGCATTTGATGACATCGAACATGAAATAGCTATTGCACCCATATTGACACACTTAGATTTTAACAAAGATGTTATTATTTAGTGTTACACATCCCAGCACACCATGTCAAAAATCTCGTTCGAGGAGAATGAAGATAAGATCTAGGCGCCCATAGCTTTCATGAGTACCCCTCTAAACAATCACGAGTTAAATTACTCCTAGATGGAAAAGCATGCCTTTGTAGTGGTTAAAGATATAATTCAATTCAAGCTCTACATTTTACATTCACGTGCTATCATTTTTGTACTAGAACCTACCATGAAGAGAATTCTTACCCAGCAAGAGATTGGATGTAACAAAGGAGGAGCTTAGATATAAAAGGTTCAATAATACGATACAAAAATTGAGCCCACCAAGATGGTTTGGGGGAAAGGTATATGCAAGATGATGATGGAGAATGAACCTGAGAAAATAGAAGACATACCAAAGGTGTTGCTGGAAAGTCTACAAGATCCATGATTCTCAGATATAGCCTACTTTCTTACCTATGGAGAATGTCTGAACAAACTCTCTCTAAAGCATAAAATAAATTTGAGAATGAATGCTATAAAATATGTTATTTTGAATGATAATATGTATAAGAGGGATCTCTATGATAATTTTCTCAAATGCGTGGATAAGGAAAAACAACAAAAAAAATTTAAATCTTCCATGACAAAGCTTGCGGAGGGCACTATTCATCTACTATCACAACCTTTAAAATCTTGAGACAATGCTAATATTGGCCTAGGATGTTCAAGGATTCCCACCACTGGGTATCTAAATGTGATAAGTGTAGAAAATTCACTAGAAAGCCTTAGTTAGCTGCCCTGCCTCTAAAAATGGTGATGTTAGAGGGACCCTCCCAGTAGTGGGGATTGGATTTTATTGGTGCAATCAATCTATATTCTAGTTCCATACATACCCATATCCTTAAGACAATATACTACTTCACCAAATGGGTGGAAGCCATAGTTGTGAAGAGAACAACTATGGAAGTGGTGTGTGAATTTATGAAGGAAAATATTCTAGTAGGTTTTGGCATTCCAATGAAAGTGGTGACAGATAATGCAACTTATTTTTCCTCTACTAAGATGATATAGTTCTGCTATGACAATGGCATCTCCCTTTCTCACTCATCCGAATAGTATCCTCAAGGGAATGGCCAAGCTGAGCCTAGAAACAAGAATCTGATTAACTTCATGAAGAAAATGGTCACAGAGAATCAAAGGAATTAGCACAAGAAGTTACATGAATCTCTTTGGAAAGATAGAACAACACCAAAAAGAGCTATTGATATGTCTCCATTTGAACTAGTATATGGCATTGGAGCTAGTTTTTTGTTACCCCTAGAATTATCTTCTTCCAAATTGAAAAAAGTGGTGGAGGATTCTATTTTCCAAGACATTCTCAAGAAGATAATCATGAAACTGACAAAGATTGAAGAAGAAAGGGAAGACATGGTCGATTAAATTACATTACATCAGGCCAGAGTCACGAACATATTTAATAAGACAACTAGGCCTAGGAAATTCATGGAGATCTGATGTTATTATGGGACAAAGGGAGAGAGCCTAAAGGTTCACACAACAAATTTGACTCATTGTGGAAGGAACCATTTAAAATTCATCAAATTTTCTGAATCAACTCATTCAAGTTGGCTTATCCTGACAGAGAAGTTTTACCGTTGTCATACAATGGGAAAGAACTGAAGGTATACCAGATGTAAATTTATGGAAAGAAGGTAACCCCTGTAATTGTATCATAGTAGGTTTGGGTTATCTGTCTTGGGTGATCCCACAATAGTGGGTTACACTTTTTCGGAGGAAGAAATTCCTCACAAATCCGCGAGGTGGGAGGATTTAGTCAGGTACTTTCGATAGAAAGTACCTGATTGTTTCGATCGAAACATTAA
>MU223456.1:460139-487950 GCA_018584345.1 Thuja plicata | reverse complement strand
TTACTTTGTCTTCCGATTTCAAATATTTTAACGACAATATGCATCCGAATGTGAAAGTTTTTCTCAAAATGTAGAGTTCAATGTCCGTTTAGGCAAAAAAGTGTAACCCACTATTGTGGTATCACCCTCTTACTTATTAGTTTTTTTTGTTGTGTCTTTCTGTTTATTTTAGTTTTGTTGTATGCATCTTATTTTTTTGGTCGATCCTTCATTTAATCAGTTTACAAAACCAAAGACATTGAGTTCATTGATTCACCCTTCTTGGTCTTTGTCCCTATTCAGATCCATCTATTGCCCCATTTTTGGAACCTATGGAAAAAAGGGTCTAGCTTATGCTTTCCCACCCTTTCTAACCTCTTTGTCTTTTTCATATTCATCATAGTTAGGAAATTAGGATATAGGTGTTGTTCAGGAACTTTTGGTAGAATCTGGGCTTTCAAATGAAACTACGTGTCTGTTCACTTTCTTTATCTGTTAATGTCAAACTTGTCCTTGTTCAGTCAAGTTAAAAGAATGTTTTCCTTGGAAGTCAAACAATCAAGTTAGTAAGCATTTCCATCACTATCTTCAAAATCCAAACATGCAAATGGAACTCAATAAGGAGGAGGAAAGCTCATTTAAAGAAAGAACTGTAGGGAGAATAATTTGTTCAGGAACAACCATTGGGTTTCGAAAGGAGAATGGGAACTGGAAGAAGTCAAAGGAATAGTTGAGGAATCTTAAAAAATTAAAAGACCAAAATTGAGTCTAAGTTCTAGAATGATGGTCAAGATCCAAAAGATAAAGTGGAACCTCAGAATAAAGAAGGGAGTTGAGTTGTAAAAGGGTTCCATATTGATGGTCATAGTCTGAAGAGAGGACAAGAACAAATAATTTGGAATGACCACCAAAGGAAATTTATAAAGTTGGAAAAGAAAAAAAAAACTGGGTGTTCTAGAAATATTGTCGAAACTTAGAGCTAGGATTGGAACACATTTAAAAGGAAGTTTTCTTTTTAAGAAAATTAAAGAAGGAAAAATAAAGAAAATCTTCTAGAACTATTGTCGAGGTCCAAAGCCAAAAATAGAGCTCGAATATAGCGGCTTATTCAAAAATTGTGACATGTTCTAACATTCGGAAGGAGGATAGAACAATAATTGATGATAAGACGAGCGTTAATGATGCTACTTAATGAAAGCTAAAGTAGTTTTGATGGGATTAAAATACATTTTTCAATTTGTTTGCATGAAACAAAGATGAAAGAAAAGGAAGAGCTAAGACATTGCATAAGTTTCAACTAAAACTGATAGAAACTGAAATACGGTAAGTTAAATTATCTTGTGCTACTATTTCTTCTGAATTTTTAGTAAAGTTGTAGAGATTGAAAAACTTGAGAGTCAAAATGAGGTATAAGCACCTTGGTTATGACCATATAAATGGTCTTGAGAGTTCTCTGTGTGAAATTGGGGATATAAAATTAGGGCATGTTAATATAGAAGAATTATGGATAAGAGTAAAATGACTTGATAGACACCCCATCACACAAAGATTAGAAAAGAGTGTTTTGCTAGAAGCGGTAGGATTTATCATCTCTGTGCAGTGTACAAACTTGATAAGGGAGTATATAATTCGTTATAATTTGGAAACTAGGAAAATCAGAGCGCAAAATGAGGAAGTCCTCATTACTCTAGATAATGAAACCATTTATAATTATTTCTAACTACTAGTAAGGGAAGCATTTACACATTGGGACTTTACCTCTTCGCAAACAAATTTTAGCGTTATAAGAGGAGTATACAGAATATATAATATTGCCAAAACCTAGTTGTCTCCTTTATGAAAGGGATAGTCAAAGTTTCCTGGGACGATTCTATGGATCTCCATCAAGGGAGAGATCACAGATATCATTGTTCTTCTACACAAATTAAGAGGGGATGAAGATACAATCTGCCTTGATGAATGAATGTTTTTCTTTGCACAAACAATCTCTGCAGGGTCTAGATATATTGATTGAGATGAGATAATCAATGATCACATTCACCAGCTGAACAACCAATTTCCACTCAACCAATTTTATATATGTCCTCATACCTAATCTATTCCTTTGCATTTACACAACTTTGGCTTGGTCTAGAGCATGTACAAGAATGTGAAGACATATTCAAATCTACAAATTTTACCGAAGCCTACAATTGTGCAAGAGCTACGCAAATTTGTGTGGAGTAAATGATACATTCTCTATGAAATTGGTTCAGGAATTGAAAGGATGCCTAGAAAGGAGAATCTCCCCTGAATTTTTTGCCTTGATTAAACAGTATGGAGGCTATTTTATTCAATTTATAACATAATTTACATACATTAGAGTCTGTGCTTTTGATGATTTCACATGGAAATTACCCTGATATGCAGATGATAAAATCATCATGATAGAACTATACAAGAAACTCTGTGAAGTTAATAGAAGTCATGCAGAGAAACTTAAAGGCAGTATTCCCTTCCCTATATCACTGGGTGTGTTTTTGTATTCTTCTCCTTGAATGCAATCAATGTTACCAAACTTATGATGTTTTCGTTACCCATTTTTTTTCCTAACTCTCAAAATAGGTTGAGCTAACTAATTCTACATTTGATAAAGGTACATGATGTTTTGATTGAGTTTCATTGTTACATTGTTTGCTAAACTACAATAAATGCAAAGAATCATATTGTTTTACTAACTGAAAAAATGCAGAATTGAAAGAATTATTCATTAAATTGCAAAGGTATCTCAGAAATGAAAATATTATAACTATTTTCAAAGTTACACATTCTTTGATATATAAAATAAGTACAGTATAGAAATGGATCCACACAAGCCATGGATAAGCTACAAAAACTATGCAGAAAGATATGCATAAGTATAGAAGTCAAGATAAAAAGAGAGGTGATAGGTCTGTAGTTGCTTGGAAGGAATGATGGATGTTGTTGTTCTGCCCATGGTTGGAAGGTTTTAGAAGATATCTTTCTCCTAAAAGTGTATGTGGGTGAACCCACAATAGTGGGTTACACTTCTTTGCCTAAACGGACATTGAAGTCTACATTTTGAAAAAACCTTTCAGATTCAGATGCATATTATCATTAAACTGTTTGAAATTGGAAGATGAAGTAAACTAGAGTCTTTTAGGATTTTTTGTCTAGATTCTAAATTTTTTTTTCTTTTTTTTTTTAATTGATTTCAATGGTTATTTTTTCTCTCATGAAAACTGTCATGTTATTGAAAACGTCATTCTCAAAAAGTTACATTGACTTCATAGAGCATAACTTTTTTTCTAAAATAGATATCAATACGATTCTTTCAAATTTTGGTTTTGCAACATCTATACAGAGGGCATGAAATTGGTTTGATGATTTTATCATGATTATTTCATATTTTATGAACATTGTAAGTAGAGTAAACCATAATTTTGACATACCTTGACTACATAGCTTATAACTTATTGTGTATTTATCGAAATCAAATTTTTATTTTTTTATAGAAAGTAGACACGAAGCCAAAGGGCACTATTATTTTTCAAAAAAAAAAAAATTGTTTTCTACTATTTTTCATTGAATGTCAAACTTGGAGGTTTATGTTTGATAAAAAAGCTACATTCAATGCAAGTCAAAAAACATAGACCTAATTAATTCAAAATTTGTCAAATCTATATTCATTAGAAATATCATTCAGTGTACTTGTGCGATGAAAAAGGATGTCTCCTTATTCTTCCATTTGAGCCCTACACTTGAGCCCCGAAGCCATGAAAACTTTCGATTTTTGTCAACCTTTTCAAATGGCCTATAACTAGGGACTTTCGATAGAAACTACTTTCAATAGAAACTACTTTCGATAGAAATTAGTTTCAATTGAAACTAATTTCTATTGAAAGTAATTTCATGATTTGGCATTTGTTAACCATTCACCAAAGTACTTTTGATAGAAAGTCAGCAGTTTCAATAGAAAGTTAGAGATGTCTTTCGATAGAAACCTATGTCAGCCTATTTCATGCCATTTAGGGTTCAGAATGATTACATATATATAAATATATGTTTTCATCATCTTATTAATTCAAAAGTTGTAAAATAATTTACATTTTGGAAAAGGAAGACTTTTGAAATTGAATTTTTCAAATTTTGTCAAAATTTAGTGGAACAATTTTGCAACTTGTGATGGGAAATAAAAAGAGAAGGCTAAAGAAGAGTACATGACATTATTCATAAGAGATTGAACAAATACTACGTGAAGAAGCTAGGGAAAGATATTATCATAAGAAACAAGGTACATGTCTATATCTCTTTATCTCTCTCTCTGTCCATATTTTAAGTTGATGGTTATGACTTGTCTCAATGAAACATGTAAGCATGATATTGTAATACCTATTTAGACCTAATTAGACCTAAACCCTACCTAATTAGACCTAAGACCCTAAACCTTAAACCTTAAACCCTAAACCCTACCTAATTAGACCTAAGAACCTAAACCCTAAACCCTAGAAACCCTAGAAACCCTACCTAATTAGACCTAGATGAGGACATAAATAGACCTAATTATGACCTAATTATCCCTAAGACCTAATTAGAGATCTATTAGGACCTATATTAAGACCTAATACATGTGCTCGTAATAGTCATGAACTAATATGAACTAAATTATGACATAATTTTTTATTTAGTAATAAGATGTAAGAGTACCCCTCAAGACCAAATGCTCAAGACTAATTAGTGCATAAATAATTTCATACCTAATTAGACCTTTAATACGACTAATTAATTCCTAATATGAGTAATATATCTACTAGTTCCTAATATTAGCAATAGGACCCTCTTAGATCCAATTAGACCCTTTAGGACCTAATTAGATCCAATTAGACCCTTTATGACCTAATTATATCCAATTAGAAGGTATTAGGATCTAATTAGATCCAATTATACCCTTTAGGACCTAACTAGACCCAATTAGACCTATCGGGACCTATGATTGGTTATATGACACCTTAAGACCCCATTAGACCCACTTAGACCCAATTAGACCCTCGATAATACCTATTAGACCTTATTGTACCTATTAGGACCCACTTAGATCCAATTAGACCCTTTCAGACCTAATTAGATCCAATTAGACCCTTTACCTGACCCAATTAGATTCAATTAGACCCTTTAGAACCTAATTAGACACAATTAGAGCCAATTAGACCCTTTAGGACCTAATTAGATCTAATTAGACCCATTAGGACCTTATTAGATCCAATTAGACCCTTTAGGACCTAATTAGACCCTTTAGGACCTAATTAGATCCAATTAGACCCATTAGGACCTAATTAGATCCAATTATGACCTAATTAGACCCTTTATAACCTAATTAGACCCTTTAGGACCTAATTATATCCAATTAGACCCTTTAGGACTTAATTAGATCCACTTAGACCCTTTAGGACCCAATTAGACACAATTAGACCCAATTATACCCTTTAGGACCTAATTACATCCAATTAGACCCTTTAGGAGCTAATTAGATCCAATTAGGACCTAATTAGACCCTTTATAACCTAATTAGACCCTTTAGGACCTAATTAGATCCAATTAAACCCTTTACCTGACCTAATTAGACACAATTAGACCCTTTAGGACCTAATTAGATCCAATTAGGACCTAATTAGACCCTTTATAACCTAATTAGACCCTTTGTGACCTAATTAGATCCAATTAGACCCTTTAGGGTCTAATTAGACCCTTAAGGACCTAATTAGACACAATCAGACCTATTAGGACCTAATTAGACACAATAGGATATAGGAAATTTCATTCAGGATTTTTTTAAAATAATTATATTTTTGTATGCAGGAAATTCTCAAGAAGCACAACCTTATGAAGTTGGAGAAGGGTCATCGCAAGGTCAACAAGCCCAACCTTTAGAATTTGGAGAAGGGTCGTCGCAAGGGAAACAATTTCAACAAGTACAACCTTCAGAATCCCAAACAAGTACACATCTCTCTCTCTCTCTCTCTCTCTCTCTCTCTCTCTCTCTCTCTCTCTCTCTCTCAATTTAGTCTCTTTATGGTTAATTATGCATTTTGGGTCTTTCCCCTTAAGATGAGATATTAAGAGAATTTTTTATTTTGTTTGCAGCCCAAGTACAAACAACAAATGAGAATCTTATTCTAGCCCAAGAGTTGAAGAGAAAAATTAATCGTAAAAGCATAGATCATTTAATCAAAATGGATGCAAAAAAATTGAGAGATTATGCTAAATAACCCATAAATACTATGAAGAGGGCATTGAATAAAAAGTCTAAGTATATAATTGCACAATTTGAAAATCTTGATACACCTAAAAAACCCAACTATTATCAATTACACTTCTTAAAGATGAGTTAAAAGAGCCATTAAATTTTTTGGGTATAGATGCAAGCTTGAAAAGGACAAAAATATTTAACATACAAAAAAATATTGTTGAAAGTGTTAAGGAAGGTTTGCATTCCATTGGGAAAACAACTAGATATGCAGATAAGCCCATTTCAAGAAGAGTGATACTGACATCTATTTTAAATAAAAACATGTCCCAAAAAAGACAAATTTCTTCACTTTCATCTCATATCGGGTACATTAGGAAGACACTAGGACATTGTTTGAAAAGGAGAATGAATTTTGATGATACTAAATTGGAAGGTAATTGGGCACTAATGTCTAGAGCTTTACGCTCTGATAGGATTAACAAAATAGTTAGGAACTTGGTTATGACATTTTCGATTGATCATACTCATCCTTCACTAAATACAAGAGATGTTATCAAGAAGAGGACTAGGCCTAAGGAGTATTTGCAGCACACAAAACATTGGTTGGACAACACACAACATGAATTGTATATCTCATTTTTAAATTCAAATCCTGACATTAATATTGGACAAACAATGTTTGAAAGATTAAAGCCATATTTTATAAAGATAAATAAATCTTTTGAAACTTGTTGTTGTTGATATCATGTTGAATTTGATCTCTACTATCAAGGGTTTAGATATATTATAGAAGAAAGTGATGGCTATCAAAATTCTTTTCTAAAACGTCCAAGCCAATTCATAGCATCAATCTTATGTAACAAATCAATTGATCATGAAATACCTGAAATAGATTGCATCAGAGGAACTTGTCAAACATGCGAAGATTTGGCTAAATTTCCTTTGAGATTTGAAGATGCTGACATGACGAGGATGGTACATTCACCATAGTTTTCACCATCTTTGGAGATACCACATCTTTGGAGTTTCTTTGAGAATGGACATGGAAAGGGAGAGCATGATGATGTAGGATCCTATATGAAATGTGATTTAAGAAAGTATCAACTAGACTATCATGGATATCGTATAAATAATGCTCATGATGTAGTTGAGTGGTGCAAGATGCATTTTTTGGTTCCAACTTAGGATCATACAACATCACATTTGTATCGATTCATACCATTTAGAGTGTTCAAGGATATATCAGGTATAAATGCAACATCACTTATTTTGAAGTTTAAATTAATGTATGTACTTTAAATTTATTTCAATTGAATTGAAGAACATGGTATGTATATATATATATATATATATATATATATGATTTTAAGTTGTCTTAAATATTTACATGTATGTGTCTTTCAGGTGTTGATAGAAGATCAATCCATGGATGCAAGAGGGTAGAAAAAACAAGATCCCTGCATTCAGTTATGAGTACAGATAGTAATGTGTGGTCATTTTACTCTACATATTACTCATGCTTTTGTTATGCCTGCATTTCTGAAAACTATGGTGAATGTATCATCCAAAAATGTGGATATGTTAGTAAATGGAATTTGGTTCCACTAGATGTTACTAATACAAATGATGAATTTGAGGATGAAATATTTAATGACATTCCATTGATTTCAACCGATTATGACCATATTTCAGGTTTGATCAAAATTGGTACATGTCCATGTAAATAGCACTCGCATGTACATATGTGTTAGAATGAATTTAGAGTAACTAAGAGGGGGGTGAATCAGTTATCCTTAGGTATAGATGTACCAATTGAAACTTTATAGCACTGTAAAAAACTTAGATCTGCTCGGCAGCAATAGCATAAGTCAAATACATAAATATGTAGTTTATTGTTGAAATGTAATCATCTTGCAGAAACTTAACAGTAAAACACAACATAAACATTCACACAAGTTGACACCAGTATTTAACGTAGAAACCTAATTTGGGAAAAACCACCAATAACATGCTATCAAGTTTTCACTCTTCTGAAGTGAGCTCTGCTAGGAGCCAACCCTGTTAAAGGTTACAAAACACATTCTGGCTAAAGGATTTAATCACCCTGTCAAGAGTGGCCTTGTTAGAGGACTTAGAACATTCCACCTAAATTTCACCTTGCTCAAAGGATTTATACAATGACTGTTAGGTCAACCTGGTTAAAGGATTTTGACTGATACAATGGTTAGAAAGTAATCATCAGGTTTGATCTGATACATACAACTTACTTTGCAAATCTAGATCCAATTTATCTCTTATGCTAATTCACTGAGAGGCCTCCATTCTCATTTCAATCTTCAGATCTTCTTGGGAATCCATCAAGAAATCACTTATGCAACTCTCTGCTTCTCTACTCAGCCTTCTCTCTTTGATCATGCCAATCACTCAATTAACTATGCAATCCTCTTGCATAAACATAACATGAATAACCCCTTGAGGTTATCTTATACCTCTTCATCTAGGTCAAAATAAATCTTTACCACTTAATAAAGATCATAGATCTTAGGTTAGGTCAGATCCAACAGATCTTTCCATCCTTACATTTAATTTACTTCTCCAAAGAAATCACAAATTAAATCTTTGATCCATGCATTAATTACGGTAACCCATGCATTTTAATAGTGTGGATCAATCGTGCTTATCCTTAATTAACTTTACATATCCCAATAAAATCAACTATGTTGGGCAGAGATCTCAAATCTCAATGATTACCAAAATACTGCTGCTCGACCAACACTGTGTCCTTCCACTCGGTAACCACTGTTTTCACTTGGAAATTTAATAGCGCTTAGTCGACACTAGAAATTATGCTTGGCATACACTGGTGCTTGATCAACATAAACTTCGCTCAGCATAAACTATTCTCAGTAAACTGTCATTGTAACTTAGTGTTATAGATAAAAAACACATTACTTTTCCAATGTGCCAACTGATCAAGTACCCTTGTGATTTCCCATATCTTAACCATTTCACTCGGTCTTCTTGTTATCCTTGACTTCAAATATTCTTCAACAATAAATAGATATGGTACTCAAATAGATAGCAATAGTCTCACCAGTTAAGGTTTGACATCAATGACAAAACAACAATTATTTCCATTGTAGCTTTCCAACAATCTCCCTCTTTGGCATTGATGGCAACACTAAACAATAAAATAATAAGTTTACAAACATAGTTACCATACAATCCAAAAAGTCTGTCTGTGTTCCTTGATATGAACAAATCTTTATTCATGTCTTTAGCTTCAATCTGATTCTCATCTTGTAAAACATTTCTCCCTCTGTGTCTGTAATCACACTGAAATCTTTCTATCTTTGTTCATCTGTAGACTCCCTCTTTCAATAAACTCTCCCTTTATCTCTAAGCATAGTAATCTCTCCCTTTTTCAATAAACTCTCCCTCTTTGACAACAATGCCAAAGACCTTGACATCTTCATCATGTAGATTCTTCTATTCTAACTCAGTATTATGTTGTTCCTATCATCTTGCTTATGACTGATCCTCTTTTCTGTTCAAGTCTTACCTTCACAACTTTAGGCAGCTTCCTAAGGTGTGACTGCATGTGCATCAATGTGTCAAATATTCTTAATATAACATTTTATGCAACAGTTTCATTCTGAACTAATTAGCCTCAGTTAGGGGAGTCACCCCTAATTTACCTCACAGATACTCATGAGCATCCTTGGGTAGTGCCTTTGTAAATATGTCTGCTAATTGTTCCTTAGTATTCACATATTCCAGTCTCACTTACTTGTTCTAAACTAGCTCTCTCAAGTAATGATAATTGATAGCTATATGCTTTGTCTTAGAGTGCATCATAGGGTTCTTAGAAATATTAATGGCACTCGTGTTATCACAATATATGAAATTCCATTGATTTCAATCGATTATGACCATATTTTAGGTTTGATCAAAATTGGTACATGTCCATGTAAATAGCACTCACATGTACATATGTGTTAGAATGAATTTAGAATAACTGAGAGGGCGATGAATCAGTTATCCTCAGGTATAGATGTACCAATTGAAACTTTATATCACTTTAAACAACTTAGATCTGCTCAGCAGCAATAGCATAAGTCAACAACATAAATATGTAGTTTACTGTTCAAATGTAATCAGCTTGCAGAAACTTAACAGTAAAACACAACATAAACATTCACACAAGTTGACGCCAGTATTTAATGTAGAAACCCAATTTGGGAAAAACCACCAATAACATGCTATCAAGTTTTCACTCTTATGAAGTGAGCTCTTCTAGGAGTCAACCCTGTTAAAGGTTACAAAACACATTTTGGCTAAAGGATTTAATCACCCTGTTAGGAGTGGCCTTGTTAGAGGACTTAGAACATTCCACCTAAATGTCACCTTGCTCAAAGGATTTATACAATGAGTGTTAGTTCAACATGGTTAAAGTATTTTGATTGATACAATGATTAGAAATTAATCATCAGGTGTGATCTGATACATACAACTTACTTTGCAAATCCAAATCCAATTTAGCTCTTATGCTAATTCACTGAGAGGCCTCCATTCTCATTTCAATCTTTAGATCTTCTTGGGAATCCATCAAGCAATCACTTATGCAACTCTCTGCTTCTCTGCTCATCCTTCTCTCTTAGATCATGCCAATCACTCAATTAACTATGCAATCCTCTTGCATACACATAACATGAATAACCCCTTGAGGTTATCTTATACCTCTTCATCTAGGTCAAAATAAATCTTTACCGCTTAATAAAGATCATAGATCTTAGGTTAGGTCAGATCCAATGGATCTTTCCATCATTACATTTAATTTACTTCTCCAAAGAAATCACAAATTAAATCTTTGATCCATGCATTAATTACGGTAACCCATGCATTTTAATAGTGTGGATAAATCATGCTTATCCTTAATTAACTTTACATATCCCAATAAAATCAACTATGTCGGGTAGAGATCTCAAATCTCAATGATTACCAAAATACTGCTGCTCAACCAACACTGTGTCCTTCCACTCGGTCACCACTATTTTCACTCGGCAATTTACTAGCGCTCAGTCGACACTAGAAATTATGCTTGGTATACACTAGTGCTTGGTCGACATAAACTTTGCTCAGCATAAACTATTCTCAGTAAACTGTCATTGTAACTTAGTGTTATAGATAAACAACACATTACTTTTCCAATGTGCCAACTGATCAAGTACCCTTGTGATTTCCCATAACTTAACCATTTCACTCGGTCTTCTTGTTATCCTTGACTTCAAATATTATTCAACAATCAATAGATATAGTACTCAAATAGATAGCAATAGTCTCACCAGTTAAGGTTTGACATCAATGACAAAACAACAATTATTTCCATTGTAGCTTTCCAACAATCTCCCTCTTTGGCATTGATGGCAACACTAAACAATAAAACAATAATTTTACAAACATAGTTACCATACAATCCAAAAATTATGTCTGTGTTCCTTGATATGAACAAATCTTTATTAATGTCTTTAGCATCATTTTGATTCTCATCTTGTAAAACATTTCTCCCTCTGTGTCTGTAATCACACTGAAATCTTTCTATCTTTGTTTATCTATAGACTCCCTCTTTCAGTAAACTCTTCCTTTATCTCTAAGTATAGTAATCTCTCCCTTTTTTATTAAACTCTCCCTCTTTGACAACAATGCCAAAGACCTTGACATCTTCATCATGTAGATTCTTCTGTTCTAACTCAGTATTATGTTGTTCCTGTCATCTTGCTTATGACTAATCCTCTTTTTTGTTCAAGTCTTACCTTCACAGCTTTAGGCAGCTTCCTAAGGTGTGACTGCATGTGCATCAATGTGTCAAATATTCTAAATATAACATTTGATGCAACAGTTTCATTCTGAACTAATTAGCCTCAGTTAGGGGAGTCACCCCTAATTTACCTTGCAGATACTCATGAGCATCCTTGGGCAGTGCCTTTGTAAATATGTCTGCTAACTGTTCCTTAGTATTCACATATTCCAGTCTCACTTGTTCTAAACTAGCTCTCTCAAGTAATGATACTTGATAGCTATATGCTTTGTCTTAGAGTGCATCACAGGGTTCTTAGAAATATTAATGGCACTCGTGTTATCACAATATATGACAACTAGTTCTGTGATCTCCTCTTTCATACCTTTCAATAGTATCTTCAACCACACAATATTAGAACAATTAACTGTTGTTGTCACATATTCAGTTTCAGCTGTAGATTGTGAGGTGAAATTTTGTTTCTTGCTTGTCCATGAAACCAATCTCTTTCCCAAATTAAATGCTCCACCTGTGGTGCTTTTCCTGTCATCCACATTTCCAGCCCAATCAGAGTCAGTGTAAACTCTAAGCTCAAACTTATCATTCTTTTTGTAATACAGACCATATTCATTTGTTCCTTTTAAATATCTCAGAATTCTTTTTACTACCATGATATGAGTTTCCTTGGGATTGGCAAAAAATATTGCAGCAATTCCAACATCCAGAGCAATATCAGGTCTGATGTATACAACATATTGGAGCTTTCCAATCATTGACATGTAAAGGGTTTGATTTACTTCTTTTGTATCATCATTTTTTGTTAACTTTTGTCTAATAGCCATGGGTGTACTCACTGGTTTTGAGTCTTCCATTCCAAAAAAATTTAGTATCTCCATGACATATTTTGATTGAGTAATATAGATACCATTCTTCATCTGATATATTTGTAATCCAACAAAGAATTTGATATCTCCAAACATAGACATCTCAAATTCAGTTTGCATCTCTTTTGTAAATGTTATGCATAACACATCTTGTCCACCAAATATAATGTCATCAACAAAAATTTCAGCTAATAAAGTACCTTTGCTTTGCTCTATCTTCAAATACAGATTGATGTTGTCATTGGTTCTTGCAAATCTAATTTTTATCAAGTAATTGTGCAATCACTCATACCATGCTCTTGGTGCTTGCTTCAGTCCATATAGTGCCTTGTGTAGTCTGCAAACCATATTCCTCTTACTTGGGTCAACAAATACATCAACTTGTTCAATGTATACTTCTTCTTCTAATATTCTATTTAGAAATGTTGACTTGACATCCATCTGATAAACTTTAAAACCTTTGTAGGCTGCATATGCAAGTAAGGTTCTGAATCCTTCCAACCTTGCAACTAGGGTGAATGTTTCTCCATAATCAATTCCTTCCTCTTGTGCATAACCCTTGCATACCAGTCTAGCTTTATTCCTTGTTACTTCTCCATGTTCATTCAGCTTATTTCTGAATACCCACTTAGTACAAATTACATTTTTTTCATTCGGCCTAGGTACAAGTTTCCAAGTCTTATTCTTCTCAATCTGTTCAATTTATTCATTCATGTCTTGTATCCAATCTTCATTTTCTAAGGCATCGTTTACTGTTTTAGGCTCAAAATCACATAACAAGCATGTACCGTCTCTCAAATTGCTTCTTGTCATAACTACAAAATCCTTTGATCCTATGATTTGATCAATTTTGTGGTGCCTCCTCACATACTTTGCTAGAGTAGGTTATTTTCATGCTTCAGATTCATTATTCTTGTTCAATATAGGTTGATTCTATGCCTCGACATCTCCATCAGATAGCTTGGCAATTACCTCCTGTTGCCCGGCAACCTCATTCTATGACTCGACAGGTGCTAGTTGTTTCTTGGCAACCTCATTCTCAGGTTCAGGTAATACATTAGAATCTTCATCATCCAGATAGACAAATGATTTGTAACTTTCAGGTTCTTGTGTGCTTTCAGCTTCATTTCTTTCTGCATATTCATCAATTCTAACATTTGCACTTTCCACAATTTTTTTAGTGTTAGAATTCAGACACTTATACGCTTTAATTTTAGTTGAATAACCAAGGAATATGCCTTCCTCACCTTTAGCATCAAGTTTTCCATTTTTTTTATCCTTCAGTATGAAACATTTTCTTCCAAAAACTTTGAAATATCTTACATTAGGTGCATATCCATACCATAGCTCATAAGGTGTAGCATTAGTACCTTTCTTGACTTGTACTCTATTCAGGGTATAGACTATTGTACTCATGGCTTCTCTCCAATATTTCTGTGCAACATTCTTCACCATCATTAGTGTTCTAGCACAATCCATGATAGATTTGTTTCTTCTCTCAGCAATACTATTCTGTGGTGGTGTCCTAGGCACGAACATCTTTCTTTTTATACCTTGGTCATTGCAGAACATGTTAAACTCATTGGAAACAAACTCACCTCCTCAGTCAAATCTCAAACATTTTAGACTTTTACCTGTCTCCTTTTCAAATTTTGCCAAGTACCACTTAAATAACTGGAATGCATCAGATTTTTCTTTAAGAAACATTAGAGTCATCATTCTAGAGTAATCATCAACAAATAGAATGAAATATCTAGCTCCACAGTAAATTTTCTCTCCAATGGGACCACAAAGGTCAGTATGAACTAATTCCATAATTTCCTCAGAAGTATGAGTCTTTCTTTTGAAACTAGATTTAGTCATTTTTCCTAATTGACATTGCTTACACATTGCATTTTCAGGTTTCTTTAACTTAGGTAGCCCTCTAACCTTTTTCAATTTTATTATGCTTACCAAGTTATCCAAGTTTACATGACACAACCTTTTATGCCATAACCAAACATCATTATATTGTGCATACAAGCATGTCTCATCGGCTAAATCCAAATAGAACAAGTTACCTTTTGTTTTTTCTCCACTTCCAACTATTTCTCCAATAGCATCATAGATTTTTGCCTTCTTGTGATGGAATTCAACTCTGTAACCAGACGTATTTAGCTGTGCAACACTCAATAAATTATAGTTAAGATCGTCAACCCAATATACATTATCACATATAATCTTGTCAATCAAGATAATTCATCCTTTCCCTTTAACAAGACATGGTGCATCAATACCAAATTTAACATAACCGCCTTTGCACTGATCTAGGGTCTCAAATTTATCCTTATCACCAGTCATGTGATGTGAACAACCATTGTCAATAATCCAATGGTCACCTTTACTCATATAAGAAATTAGTGCAGTTTTCTCATCATCATCAGAATCATCTTTCATAGCAACATACACAACTTCTATATCATTTTCATCATAATTTTCAGTTCAACTATTAGAAGATTCTTCAACTATATAGCAAGATTTCTTACATTTGTCTTTGTAATCCTTATACTTTTTGAAGTCTCACTCATCCTTTCTATCTTTGTACTTGTTGTCCCTTATTTGGTCTTTGTCATTCTTATCAAGACATCTAGTAACAATATGACCAACTTTGTTACATGAAAAAAAAATGATAGGAAGTTTACCTTTGAATTTTCATTTTCCTCTAGATAGTCTTCTTGCCATAAGTGCTTCAAGTTCTTCAAGATCATCATCTGTAGTGTCACTGTCAATGTTCACACATTTCTTTCCTTTCTTTGATTTGTTAAGGGCCAACTGGGATCTGAATGCAGAATCAATAGCTTGTGGAGTGTAGTTATCAAAATTTGACATCTCAAATGCAGTAAGTCTACCTACCAGAACTTCTAAAGTCAAATTGTTATTAGGAGTACATCTCAATTATTGAATTGCAGAGACTCTAATATCATATACAAGAAGAAGAGTCCTTAGTACCTTTCTCATAATGGTGTTATCATCAATGGTTCCATTAGCTCCTCTAATAGAATTCACAACTTCCTTTATCCTACCACAGTATTGAACTATATTTTCTCCTTGCATTTTCATTTCATCAAACTTACCTCTTAAACTTTCAGATTTGGCTCTCAGCACATTTTTATCTCCTCCATAGATGGTTGCTAGGATATCCCACATTTTCTTTGTATTTTTACAGTTCTTTATGTCATCAAATTCAAGATAGCTCAAGGACGGTGCAATCTCCAACATTGCTTGATTGTGTTCCTATTTTTCTCTTAACTATACAATAGTGAGAGGTATGGTAGGGGCTACATAATCATTTTCAATAAGGTGTATAGCAGCATCACCAATACAAGCCAGATGAAATTTCATCAAACTCTTCCATGCAGGGAAGTTATCTTTGTTCAACTTTGGTACTTCCTTTTTATACATCTTGATATTTTACTCCAAGTACCTTCAAACTATTTTCAAGAGACCAAAGCTCTGATACCAATTGTTAGAATGAATTTAGAATAACTGAGAGGGGGGTGAATCAGTTATCCTCAGGTCTAGATGTACAAATTGAAACTTTATAGCACTTTAAACAACTCAGATTTGCTCGGAAGCAATAGCATAAGTCAACAACATAAATATGCAATTTACTATTCAAATGTAATCAGCTTGCAGAAACTTAATAGTAAAACACAACATAAACATTCACACAAGTTGACACTAGTATTTAACTTGGAAACCCAATTTGGGAAAAACCACCAATAACATGCTATCAATTTTTCACTCTTATGAAGTGAGCTTTTCTAGGATCCAACCCTATTAAAGGTTACAAAACACAATGCTAAATGTGACCTAGTTAAAGGATTTAATCACCCTGTTAGGAGTGGCCTTGTTAGAGGACTTTAAACATTCCACTTGAATGTCACCTTGCTCAAAGGATTTATACAATGACTATTAGGTCAACCTGGTTAAAGGATTTTGACTGATATAATGGTTAGAAAGTAATCAGCAGGTGTGATCTGATACATACAACTTAATTTCCAAATCTAGATCCAATTCAGCTCTTATGCTAATTCATTGAGAGGCCTCCATTCTCATTTAAGTCTTCAGATCTGCTTGGGAATCCGTCAGCAATCACTTATGCAACTCTTTTCTTCTCTGCTCACCTTCTCTACTAGATCATGCCAATCAGTAAATTAACTATGCAATCCTCTTGCATACACATAACATGAATATCCCCTTGAGGTTATCTTATACCTCTTCATTTAGGTCAAAATAAATCTTTACCACTTAATCAAGATCGTAGATCTTAGGTTAGATCAGATCCAACGGATCTTTCTGGTGCAAGAGCACCTAGAAAATCTTCAAGCCTTAGTATTTTTTGGCTTGTATTTGACCTTAGCCAAGTCATAGAGGTGTGTTTTCTTTGAGGCCTTAGAAGGTAATGTGGACTAGGTGAGTTTGTGTTAGGACTAAGGTCACCAATTAGTCATTGTTAGTTGTTTTGGTTAGTTTAGTCCTAGTTGGTCTAATGTTGGGATTTGGGTCCAAAATGTGTTCTAGACCCATGAATGATGTAAAAGATTCCTTAAGGTCATTAAATGGTGTTATTTTATCGAACTACATAGCCTAGAGGTCCTAGATTCTAGTTTGCATAGTTAATACAAAAGATGCCAAAAAGTTGTCATGACAACATTTGCAACTTTTGCAAATGTTGCATGCAACTTGGAAACATTGGATCCCCTCAATTGTAGGAGTGGTAAATGATTCCAAATGGCCTAGAATGGTGGAGAAAGGCATCTAATAAACTCTCAGTCTTGAATCCCAAAGTAGAGTGATTGTAATCAAGATTTTGTGAGTAAGAAGAAGACATCTCTATAGATAGTATACAGTCGACTCATTTTGCATGTTAATGGTGTTATAATGGATTGAATAATGAGATTTAGCTATGGATTCATGTATTTTGGAGTGATAAAAGAATTTTCTATACAGTTTGTTAGTAGTTTAGAGTTAATCTTCAAGTTGTTGGAAATTATTTGTTAATTAGACAATCTGTTGGTCTCTTACAGACAATTTTTGCTTTCATGGCTCCCCCATGAAATTCAACCATGGGAAGCATAAAAGGTTGAATGGAATGCATAGGGGAGTCTTTGTACATAATTTATATAGGAGTAGGAGGTCTAGAAAGGTGTGGATCTATTTTTAAACTCATGTACTAGGCGAGTTAGGATAGCCCGGTTAGGTGCATGAGAGGTTAGAAATTGTTGTAGAGACAAGGGAATGATATGGTGAATTGAACCAGGTGATGTCAAAGATTCATTAGTGTCTTATGAGTCCCTATTATCAATTTCATAGCATTACCAATCCATCTAGATTGATTTGTGAGGAGAAATCAGAGCATAGCTTGTAAAGAGCTAAATTAGGCCTAAAAGCCCTACTTTCTAGGACAGTACTGTACAGATGAGTTGGAGACCTAAGACCTTAGAAATACTTTAGGTATTCAAAAAGGGTATCTAGATCCAATAATATTTTTGAGGTTTAGGATTAAGTTTTGGAAGTTAACCCAGAAAAACCCTCTGGATAGGGCTAATAGGACTACTAGGCCTATTAGGACAGTTTGGAGACAATTCAAGAACTTGACCATTTTGGGTCTAAAAACTTATGGATTGTGAGTTTTTTGGATGAAGGAAGGATGTCACAAGTGCCTACATTTCCCTTGTAGCATTAAGAGTATTGGTATGGAGAAATATGGAATAGTTTCTTCAAGCCCATTGAGAGCATTGAGACAAAACTGAGATAGTTATCATCCAAGGTGAAAACACAACATTGTGAATCTTTGATAAGAGTTTGGAGGAGTCTTGGATAGAGTGTCCATTGACTTAGGAAGGTCCTAAATTGGAATTAGGAACCTAAATTGGATAGTGACAAGCTAGGTCCTTTCTTGGGAGTTGTGTGAGCACACCTAGGAGTTTACTTCTATCAGATTGGTATCAGAGCCACTTTGATTAGGCTTGTGGTTAATGTTTTAGCCTGTAGAATCCATTGGAGAATCAACAATGGTGATAAATGTTGAACTAGCAAAGAAGGTGGATGATCAAGAAGTAGAGAATAGACTACTTCAAGACATATTGGCTCAACCTGAACAAAAAGTTGATGATGTTGATATGAAGGCAGATGGAGTGTTAGACAAGGTTGATGGGAAAGGCAAGGATATTTCCATAGAAGATGAAGTCCCTGAAGTAGACCCTGTCAGTGAACAAGAACCATTCTTGAAAGCTCTAAAAGATATGAGTGGTAAAACTTTGGAAGGAGTCCCCATTTTCTGTAGAAAAGTGGAACCAGAAGTAGCTCTTGATTGGATAGAGGTCTTAGAAAACCATTTTGAGTGTGATGGAATCACAAAGGCTCAAAAAGTGAAGGTTTCCAAAGAAAGATTGAGAGGATCAGCTCTCACTTGGTGTAAGTTCATACAGGATGAAAGAGAGAAGGATGGGAAGAAGCCTATTGCTTCATGGAAAGCTATGGTAGCAAAAGTAAAAGAGGCTTACATTCCAGAGGATTATGAAATCCAACTCCATAAGAGAAGACAAGGTTTAAGGTAGAAGGACCTAGATGTCAACTCTTACACTAAAGAATTCCAAAGACTTTGTATGAGGTCAAGGATAGTAGAAGATGAGAAGGTGAAAGTAGAAAGGTATCTTAATGGCCTCAAATGGACCATTCAAGATGAGATGATTCTCTTGGCTCTTGATACAGTATAGAAGTTCCATCAAATTGCTATCAAGGTGGAGGATAAACTAAAGAAGAAACAAGATTCCAACACCTCAAGGGGAAGAGGTAGAGGAAGAGACACCAGAGGACATAGAAGTAACTATGGAGGAAGAAGCTCTTAATCTAAAGGACAATGAGAGACTAAGCTTACTGAACAACATGAAGGGAAATTCAATAGGGGAAGTTCAAGCAGAGGAAGGAACTCTAACAATAGAGGAAGAGGCAACTATTTTGCCAATATGAAGTGTTATCATTGTAACCAGTTGGGGCATCCGGCATATAGGTGCCTAGAGAAGGGAAGTTCTTCACAAGGAGGTGACAAAAGAGTGAGCTATGTTCATGAAGAGACAAGTGGGAATAAGAACCTTGAAGTCCCATTAGAATCAGAGGAGGGAGAAAACCTTATGATGAGGAGAACTCTCATAAAGAAACCAGTGAACGAAGAGAGTAGTCAGAGAAGAGCACTCTTTATAGTGAAGTGTAAGATGATGGGGAAGGTGTGTAGAGTCATCATAGACTCAAGATCAACCGAAAATATAGTGTCAGAGGAGGCAGTCAGTAAGCTAAACATGACAAGGGTACCCCACACCAACCCTTATAAAGTCACATGGCTTAACAAAGGACAACATGTCCTAGTTAATAAACAAGCTTGGGTGGAATTCTCCATTGTGAGATATAAAGATAAGGTTTATGTGATGTCTTACCTATGGATGCATGTCACTTGCTCCTAGGTAGACCATGGAAATTTGACCAGATGGCTATGCACAATCGAGTGAAAAACTCCTACACTTTCAAGAAGGCAATGTGACATATAAGATTCAGTCACTGTTGGAGGATGAAGAAGTAAAGTATATTGGCCCAAATTTTCTTATGGTGGGAAAAAATGAGTTCTTAGAGACCCTAAATGAAGGAGAGGGAATTGGCTTTGCACTGGTGTTGAAGCCTAAGGAAGTTGCAGACAAGACAGTGAAGAGGATAGAGCCGCCAAAGGAAGTTAAAGAAATGTTGCAGAAGTATGAAGGGATAGTCAGTGATGGATAGCCAACCACCTTACCACCTAAGAGGTTAGTAAGACACCAAATTGACCTAATCCCTAGAACCACCCTACCCAATAAGGAAGCCTATAAAATGACTCCCCAATAGAATGAAGAGATAGCTAGGCAAGTTCAAGAATTGTTAGAACAAGGCCTTATAAGAAAGAGCATTAGCCCTTGTGTCATACCCATAGTCCTAGCCCCTAAGAAAGGGGGAACTTGGAGGTTATGTACAGACTCTAGAGCAATCAATAGGATTACCATTAGGTATAGGTTCCCTATCCCTAGGATAGAAGACCTAATGGACTATCTAGGAGGGGCTAGATACTTCACAAAGATAGACTTGAAAAGTGGATACCATAAAATAAGGGTGAATGAAGGGGATGAGTGGAAGACAACCTTCAAAACTACTGAAGGACTGTATGAATGGCTAGTCATTCCAGTTGGCCTATCAAATGCTACATCAACTTTCATGAGGTTAATGAATGAAGTACTTAAAGAGTACAATGGGAAGTTCATAGTGGTTTATTTAGATGATATTCTCATCTATAGTAAGACAAGAGAAGAGCACCTCAAGCACTTGGAATTGGTATTTAAGAAGCTGCAGGAGGATAAGTTGATGATCAAATTAGAAAAGTGTGAGTTCATCAAGATAGAGTTGGTGTACCCTGGCTTTGTACCATCACAAGGTGATTTAAAAATGGATCCAAGTAAGGTTGAGGCCATCATCAACTGGCCTACTCCAAGAACAAGCACTGAGGTAAGAATCTTCCATGGTCTTGTACTATACTATAGAAAGTTTATTAAATAGTTTAGTGCAATATGTGCTCCTATGTTAGTTACAATCAAGGGAGGCATGAAGACCAAATTTTTTTGGAATGAGCAAGACAATAGTGGTTTTGAACTACTGAAAAAGAAGATAGCAACTCAACCAATTTTAGTGTTGCCAAGCTTTGAAAAATTGTTTACAGTGGAGTGTGATGCCAGCAATGTGGAAATTGGAGCAGTCCTAAGTCAGGAGGGAAGACCAGTGGCCTTCCATTCATAGAAGTTGAGTGAAGCCAAGAAGAGATATTCTTCTTATGACCTAGAGATGTATTCTTTGGTCTAGTCATTGAGAAAATGGAGGCATTACCTATTGCCAAAGGAGTTTATAGTCTACTCTGATAACCAAGCATTGAGTTTCTTGAACTCACAAGAAAAATTGAGTCATAAGCACATGAAGTGGGTTGAATACCTGCAAGCATATACATTCAACATCAAATGCAAGAAAGGGTTGCAGAATAAAGTTGCAGATGCTTTGAGCAAAAGAGCATAGACCATTCAAGAGATCCAATTGTAGAGTATGGGGATTGACAACTTCAAGGACATGTATGAATAAGATGAGGACTTTGCAGACATCTATAAGGTATGTCAAGAGTACAAAAATCACTTTCATAGTCAGTATTTTGAATACACTTTGCAGTCTGGTCTTTTGTTTAAAGGTGGTCAGTTGTGTGTCCCTAGAGGGTCAATAAGAATGAATCTCATACAAGAGAAACATAATGGTGCACTTAGTGGCCATTTTGGGATTGGTAAAACTTAGGAGTTAGTCCAAAGTTTCTATTTTTGGCCCAAGATGAACTTGGATGTGAAGAGATATGTTGAGGGATGTGCAATCTATCAGAAGGCTAAAGGAACATCTACAAATGAAGACCTATATCAACCCTTACCCATTCCAACCAGGCCATGGGAATGTCAAAGTATGGTTTTTGTGGTAGGTCTACCCAAGACTAGACAAGGAATGGATAGTGTCTACGTGATTATAGACAGATTTAGTAAGATGGCTCACTTTGTGCCATGCAAGACAATGAATGATGCTAGTCAAATAGCTACCTTATTCTTCAAGGAGGTTTTTAGGATTCATGGTTTACTACTGAGTATTATGTTTAAAAGAGACACCAAGTTTATGAGTCACTTTTGAAAGACTCTTTGGCAGAAGTTGGGCACTAACTTTTCATTTGGATCTACCTACCATCTTCAATCAGATGGTTAGACAGAGGTAGTAAATAGGAGCCTTGGCGATCTCCTAAGGTTTTTGACAAGGGAGTATGGTCAGACATGGGACCAACTCATTGCACAAGCAGAATATGCTTATAATGACACTGTCAACAGAACCACAGGGAAAATCCCTTTTGAGATTGTATATGGCATCCATCCTAGAGGCATTCATGAACTCAAAGACCTTAAAGATGGAGCTAAAGGAAGTGGATATGTTGAGGAATTTTCATATGTTATGCAAGAAGTTCATGACATAGTTATAAAGACCCTCACTGAGAACACAGAGAATATCAAAAGCAAAGTGGATGAGAGAAGAAAGCATATTCAATTTAAGGTTGGAGATCTAGTTATGGTGCATCTAAACAAGGCAAGACTTCAGAAAGGAACACCACATAATTTACAAATGAGGAGAATTGGTACATGTGTCATACTAGCTAAGTATGGAGCCAATGATTATAAAGTGGAACTACCAGAAGATTTGGGTTTGTCTCCAGTCTTCAATGTTCAAGACTTGGTGATGTATAAAGGCCCAATCCATAATGTTGATCAGAGTCTACATGAAGTAATACAAGAGGTGGAAGACTTACACTTGCCTTCTACACCAATCAAACAAGTAGAGACAATTCTGGATTCCAGAGTTTATAAGAAGACCAAAATGAAGGAGTATCAAGAACACTTGATCAAATGCAAAGGCTAGTCCGATTCAGATGTAGTATGGATCAAGGAATCTTAATTCAAGAAGTTGGGCATTGACCTCAAATTACTCAATCCAAGGATGGATTGAAGCCTTTTGTTTAGGGGAGGATGGTGCAGGAGCACCTAGGCAATCCTTAAGCCTTAGTAGTTTTTGGCTTGTATCTGACCTTAGCTAAGTCAGAGAGGTGTTTTTTATTTGAGGCCTTAGAAGGTAATGTGGACTAGGTGAGTTAGTGTTAGGACTAAGGTCACCAATTAGTCATTGTTAGTTGTTTTGGTTAGTTTAGTCCTAGTTGGTCTAATGTTGGGATTTGGGTCCAAAATGTGTTCTAGACCCATGAATGATGTAAGATATACCTTAAGGTCATTAAATTGTGGTAGTTCATTGAACCACATAGCCTAGAGGTCCTAGATTCTAGTTTGCATAGTTAATGCAAAAGATGCCAAAAAGTTGTCATGACAACATTTGCAACTTTTGCAAATGTTGCATGCAACTCTAAAACATTGGATCCCCTCAATTGTAGGAGTGGGAAATGATTCCAAATGGCCTAGAATGGTGGAGAAAGTCATCTAAGACACTCTCAGGCTCAAATCCTGAAGTAGAGTGATTGTAATCAAGTTTTTTGTGAGTAAGAAGAAGACATCTCTACAGATAGTATACAGTCGACTCATTTTGTATGTTAATGGTGTTATAATGGATTGAATCATGAGAGTTAGCTATGGATTCATGTATTTTGGAGTGATACAAGACTTTTCTATTTAGTGTGTTAGTATTTTAGAGTTAATCTTCAAGTTGTAGGAAATTATTTGTTAATTAGACAGTTTGTTGGTCTCTTACAGATAGTTTTTGCTTTCATGGCTCCCCCATAAAATTCAACCATGGGAATCATAAAAGGTTGAATTGAATGCATAGGGGATTCTTTGTACATAATTTATATAGGAGTAGGAGGTCTGGAAAGTTGTGGTTGAACTGATGCCCTAGGTGAGTTAGGACAACCCGGTTAGGTGCATGAGAGGTTAGAAATCATTGCAGAGACAAGGGAATGATATGGTGAACTAAACCAGGTGATGTCAGAGAGTCATTAGAGTCTTATGAGTCCCTAGTATTTATTTCATAGCATGAACAATCCATCTAGATTGATTTGTGAGGAGAAATCAGAGCATAGCTTGTAAAGAGCTAAATTAGGCCTAAAAGCCCTACTTTCTAGGACAGTACTATAAGGATGAGTTGGAGACCTAATACCTTAGAAATACTTTAGGTATTAAAAAGGGTATTTGGATCCAATAATATTTTTGAGGGTCAGGAGTAATTTTTGGAAGTTAATCCAAAAAAAATCCTCTGGATAGGGCTAATAGGACTACTAGGCCTATTAGGACAGTTTGGAGACAATTCAAGAACTTGACCATTTTGGGTCTAAAAACTTATGGATTGTGAGTTTTTTGTATGAAGGAAGGACATCACAAGTGCCTACATTTCCCTTGTAGCATGAAGAGTATTGGTATGGAGAAATATGGAATGGTTTCTTCAAACCCATTGAGAGCATTGAGACAAAACTGAGATAGTTGTCATCCAAGGTGAAAACACAACATTGTGACTCTTTGATAAGAGTTTGGAGGAGTCTTGGATAGAGTTTCCATTGACTTAGGAAGTTCCTAAATTAGAATTAGGAACCTAAATTGGATAGTGACAAGCTATGTCCTATCTTGGGAGTTGTGTGAGCACAGCTAGGAGTTTACTTCTATCACTTTCCATCATTACATTTAATTTACTTCTCCAAAGCAATCACAAATTAAATCTTTGATCCATGCATTAATTATAGTTACCCGTGCATTTAAATAGTGTGGATCAATCATGATTATCCTTAATTAACTTTACATATCCCAATAAAATCAACTATGTCGGCCAGAGATCTCAAATCTCAACAATTACCAAAATATTGTTGCTCGGCCAACATTGTGTCCTTCCACTCGGTCATCACTATTTTCACTCAGAAATTTACTAGCACTCGATTGACACTAGAAATTATTCTCGACATACACTAGTGCTCGGTCGACATAAACTTCGCTTGGCATAAATTGTTCTCAGTAAACTATCATTGTAACTTAGTGTTATAGATAAACAACACATTATTTTTCCACTGTTCCAACTAATCAAGTACCCTTTTGATTTCCCATAACTCAACCATTTCACTCGTTCTTCATGTTATCCTTGCCTCCAACAATCAATAGATATGGTATTCAAACAGATAGCAATAGTCTCACTAGTTAAGGTTTGACATCAATGACAAAACAACAATTGTTTCCATTGTAGCTTTCCAACAATATGTTCTTATTTACTATTCAATTTAGATCCACTCTAATACATATATACAAACTCAGATGTTTAATTAATATTTAGGGACCTCAAATTAAAAATATATTTTGTAGGACATGTTTTTGTAGTAATAGCATAGCCTGGAAATGTGGAATGTGTTAGTTGCTATTTATTACATTGCACCAAGGAGAGGATGAAGCAAACAAAGAATGAAACAAGTGATGAAATTATGTTTCCAATAGGTTAGTAATGTACATGTTTGTGTTTAATTTATTACAATTTAGGTTTAGCTTATGATATAATTATATGTGCATGTGTTATGGTTAATTTCACATCTATAGATATATATATGTGTTTGAACTTGTATGTGCAGGTTCAGTTGTTGTGCAAGGAACATATTTGAAGCAAATCAAAATATTAAAACATGGGATTCATTTTATTTATTATCAACCTAACAACAAGGTTTATCAGTATAGCCATCTTGTAATTTCCACTATCCTATCTCTTCATCCAGTCACAGGACGTGGGGTTTGTAAGTGGAGACTTGATACTGATGACCATGAGAGAATATTAAATGTTATCCAAGAGCGAGCTGAACCACTTGATGTGGTCTAAAACATGAATGAAATATTGATATATACTAAATTGGTCATGGGCGAGACTAGAGGTTTTCTTAGCTCCATTCTTTCCTACCAGTGCCCATGTAGTGAATGGAGAAATTTTTTAAAATTTATAATATGTCAAAAATTTATTCAGGATGTGTATTTACTTTAAAGTTCTATCTAGTGAATTAATTCTAGGTTATGTGGATACTTATTTAGTTATAATACGAATGTGTAGATCACATGCATGTTATGTAGTTACTTAATTCTAGGATATAATTTAATTTTATCTCTAGAACTGTTCTTTAATTTTATGTTCCAAACATCAATCACTAGATCATGTACACATATATTACACATACATACACATGTTTAATATCAATGAATCATAGATTGAAAGTACATGTAAATAGGATATGCGTACACATGTATATAGAGTGAAAGTATATCTATGAAAGTATATAACATGCACATGTATATAGAGTGAAAGTATATCTAACACATATATACACATGAAACATCAATCATCTAGATCAAGTATGTAAAGATCAATTATAGATCAAGTACATGTAAACATAAAACATAGATATCAATGTATTGTAAGCATGAAACATGTGGACCAATCATGTCAAATAAATCAAAGTGTACAATACATACATTTCAGTCGACTCTAGAGTCTATTAATCAAATAATATAACATCAAAAATATGTATGTATGTAATATGTCTAGATCAGATATGAAAGTGCCTAGGACTCATCATGATGACTCCTCACTAAGCAGTCATGCCTAGAGTGACTATCATGCTATGAAGGATGTGCAGATCCCTACAAAGAAAGATATATATATATATATATATATATATATATATATATATATATATATATATACATCTTTTTAAGTTTGATAAAATATTACAAGAAAACATGTTATAAAGTGTGGAAAAATATGTACTACGTGTACACACATCAATAAATTAAAAACTCACCTGTCCAGTAATGATGTCATCATCGAGTGAGCCCCGACGACGTACATGATCACTGCTCAAAGCAGGAGTAACAAGAGGCATATCTTGGTAGAGAAAAAAGTAAATTTACATGCATTTAGATGAAATATTACAAATTTAAATAACTTAAATTGTAACATTAAATATATATAATCTAATAATTTATACCTATGTAGATGGTGGCACCTGATAGTACTCAGACTCCCTAGCCTCGATCTTATCAACCAAGATATCAATATTTTGTTGTGTCTGTGTAATACCCTCTCGTATGGTGATACTTGGACTTTTGACTTGGACATTTTATTAGGATGGTTACAACTATACATTTACATTTATACTTTGTGGATGATGATATGATTGATATGCTCATTTATGGTTATCATTTATATGTTTATGAGATTAGAAAACCATCTATTTTTATATGTTTTATGGATCTAACCAAA
>MU223456.1:416764-441561 GCA_018584345.1 Thuja plicata | reverse complement strand
TCCTAGTAGCATCTACTAGTTCTTCCATCTTTACTCTCATTGCTTCCAAAGTACCCTCAAGGAGTCTATTTTTCTCCTTTTTCTCCTCCATATCCTTGGCTAGTTCTGCATTTGTCACCATCTTTGTGGAACCACAAGATTCCACCTCTGACATAAACCAAACTTCCCCAAGTTTCTCAACTTGCTCTGATACCACTCTGATGTAGTACTAGTCTTGCTCCTTAGACCTCTTCTAGGGTCTCTTGAGTCACTCACTAACCTACTAGGGTTCTTCCACTAACCCTTTGATCATTAGGTATCTTATCATGAGATCCTAATTCCTTCAACTAGTAAACATCAACAAAGTAGAACTCACAACTTTTGCAAACCTCATACTAGACCCAAATTGGTCTTTCTTGTCCCATTTGTACAAACTGATCCAAATGGATTCTAATCATTACCAAATTGGAAAGGAAGTATATAAAGATGTTAACAGGACCAATTCCAACCTCTACAAACTCACTTTTCTTCAAAAACACAAATGAGCTCCAAGAACTTATGCAATTACCTCCAAAATAGGGCTACAAGAAATTAGCCCTATTTGGTCACCTTTTCTGCATTATCTTGGAAAAATGTCTTAAAATTTTCCAAATAGGCTTAGGATATAGACACCCTTTTTAGAGACACTAGATATTTTCTAGGTCTTAGCCCTCAGAAGTGTCCGTACAGTCCTCCCTACTTTCATGCCTAAAATTCAGGGTTTTAGGCCTCCTTTACTGTCTACACAAGAAATGAACTTTCTTGGACAACAAAATAACTCCTCCCAACTTATCCTCTTGGTTGGGGGTCCTCCTCTGACTCTTCTACCTTCCCACTTCCACTAATTTAAGCTATGGATGCTTTCAATCCCTTTAGCTAGCTCTGCAATCACTGATGATCCCTAGCCATGCCACTTTGGCTCACCTAGGGCATCATCTTAAAAATATCTGCCACCACTTCTAGAGCCCATCTTGCTATTTATACAATGTACATGGAGTCCACTTTCATAATCCAAGAGCCCGGGCCAAAGCCACGGTGGAAAATAAATCTAAGACCCCATTTGCAAGCAATGCTCAAATCAAGACCAGCGACTAGACTAAACTTTAAAGATTTTATACAAACACTTAAAAATATTGAATCTACCAATCTAACACCACAAGAAATTTAGAAATAACCTAAATTACATGAAAAAATTCTTACAGAAACACTCTCAATCCATTACATTATCCGATCACCTTGAAACACACATATATTCACTATTATTGCTTAGCACAGTCCATACATGAAATTCCTCAAACTTGCCAACCCTTCACAAATCCTGAGGATGGTCTTTTATAGATAACCCAAACACTAAATGGTCAGTTTTAGATATTTAACCAACCAATTTCATCGAAGATGCCAATTTGTCATAAAAGTTGTCAATGTTGTCAATGACAACATTGACAACTTTTGGCAACTTTTGGGTTTGATTGCCAAACTTGGTCAAACCCTATCCAAACTTGTCCAATCCACTAAATATGATGAAAAAACATAAAAAATGACCTCTCTTCCCTCTCTTGGCTCATTTTTCCATAAGATGCCAAAATTCCCTAATTGGGCCTAAATGGACCTAAGGGTCACCAAGGAACTAATAAGACCTATCCTCCTACAAACACTTCACACACTAGGACTCTTGGTCCCTTTATTCACCTAGTGGTGTGGCTAGAACCACTACAAGACAAAAAAAAGAAAGAGTAAACCCTAGGTTAAATTTCCACAACTAGCCTACCTAGGTGCTCCTACACCACCACGCTAAAGTCAACATCCTCAAGGCCAACATCAGAGAACTAGTGTCCTGCACTGACTAAATGGTCTATACATTGTGCCTCTCCCTCTGCAGCAATAGAGTGGTCAGTAGGTGGATCCTCAAAATCACTGCCACTATGGCCACAGTCTAGGTGAGAATGATCTGGTTGGGCGTATCTGACAGTACCCACACGAGCTCTAACACTCAATATGAGAATATCATGCTCTGCTACTATAAATGCATATACATCCAACATATCCTCAGCCAAAATAGACAATGTGACCCATGTCATCTCTCCTGTAAGTCCCTCTAGTCTAGAATGTGAAGGGATCCCCAGTGTAGTATACATGTCATGTGCGTTCTCTCTAGAGGATGCTCCAACTGACTATCTCGAGTGTCGTCAAGACATCAAGTACTGACTAACCTGATCGCTTGATATGGATGCAGTTGTTGCTGCAATATCCCCCACACTATCAATTGCACCTCTAAGTTGGGTGCTACGGATAACATCATCTACAAAAGGACCCAATGAAGGAGCTATCACAGGTGCCCTCTGACCAACAATGGCCTTGTGTACTAGCCTCTTGTGATCTACTTGACGATAAGCATCTCTATCAGCAAGTCTGCCATGCCCTTGTCCTAGATGTCTTGGAAAATTAGTGTAATTAACTACCCTCCCTAAACGAACCTCAACAAAAATATGTTGTGCAAAGTACAATGGAATCTGGTCATTATTTGTATAATGACCATGAGAAGCTAGAAATCGTGGGTATATCAATGCTAATATGGCAGGATCCTAACACCTCGTAACCTGATATCCCTTCACATACTATAAGTCTGCATAAGAGGGAAAAACTTTCTTTTTCAGGGTCACTTTAGGCACTAAAGCTTGTACCTCCTTGAGAGAAAGACCAGAGCCAACCTCTTGTCTCTTCCTCTCAAGTATGGCATCTATAACAGCTAGGTCATAGGGAGTGGTACCATGAATGTCATCCCTAATACTAACTAGTAAGTATGGATTGACATGTGCTCTTATAGATAGTAGAGCTAGTTGTATTATTAATGGAATCTTGCAACCTTTGAATTTCTCTATTAGTGCATGTAAATAGTTCCTTAGGGGGAATCAGTGCATCTGACATGTGTGATGTGTAATAATATGTTTGATAGATCTATATATATATGTATGTACTTGAAAGATTTTATTTACTACCAAATAAAGTCTACATATATGTTTTCCTATAATTTAATTGAAAATAAAATTAAAGTACACATTTCGCTACATTATTTCAAAGTAAAATCAATTACACACATATACACATGTATGTATGTATATGTAACAACATATGTACACATGTATGTATATATATGACATATGTACACATAAGTACATATACATACACATGTACATATGTACATACATATTCAACATGTACAAACATATGACATACATTTATATATTTTTGAAATATACATATGTACATATACATACATATGACATATGTATGTACATATGACATACATATAACATACATGTTCATGATATATATATATATATATGTACATATGTACATACATATATGTACATATATATGTATATATGTATATACATATATATACATATCATATATATGTATATACATACATGTATATGTATATATATACATACATAAATATAAATACACACACACACACATATATATATGTACATCATGTACATATGAAATACATACATATATATGATATACATACAACATATACATGTATGTATACATATATACATACAATATGACATATATACATGCATATGACATACATGTACATACATACATACATATGACATACATACATATATACATGTACATACATACATATGACATACCTACATACATATGACATATGTATATGATGTATGTACAAACTTATTTACATGTACATATATATGTATACATATACATATGATGTATACATACATGTACATATATACATGCATATGACAAATACATATACATGTACATACATACATACATGTGACATACATATACATATATGTACATATAAATGGCATACACATGTATGTACATATATATACATGCATATGCATGCATATATATATGTGTGTGTGTGTGTGTGTGTGTGTGTATACATACATATATATATATATATATATATATATACATTACATGTACCATATATATACATATATAATATATATATATATATATACATAACATATATATATATATATATATATATACATTTACATACAACATGTATATATATACATATATATATGTACTTATACATGTATAATATTATATACATATATAGGTGCATATACATGTGTATATATATGTACATATATATTATATAAATAATATATACATGCATATATATACATACATACATGATGCATATATGTATATACATGCATATATATATACATATATATGAATATATATATACATATATACAGACATATACATGCATATATATATGCATATATACATATATATACATGCATATATACACATATACATGCATATATACAAACAATATATATTAAAAAAAATAAAAAAATGCAAATAGAAATATAACATACATGTTTGAAAGACGTTTGTGAAACAGAAGCCCCACCGCAATACACTTCCAACCCAGTCGAAACAATGAAAATGACTGTTTCGATGGGTTAAAAATTGCACCCAAAAATCCAAAAATTACTTTCGTTCGAAAGTAGGTAAGTAATTTCAATCGAAAGTACTTACTAACTTTCGATCGAAAGTACCTATTTTTGGTACTTTTGATCTTAAGTTACCCACTTGTGATCGAAAGTTCATCCTTATTTCGATCAAAAGTAAGCTTTTTTATTCCTCTGTTGCACTTTTTGGGGTGAATTCCTTCCTCCGAAAAAGTGTAACCCACTATTGTGGGATCACCCATGAAAGATGTGAAAGAGATGGTGTTAGTCTATAAAATATAATAAATGAATGATCTAACACCTACCATTAGATAATGACAGAAATACAGATGCATATCCAGCCACATTAAGTACATAATAGAATCAAAATGAAAATTTTGTTTTGCTAATATGTTTGCTTCATGTGCAGGTATAGGTTCATTGTTTGAGGATCATGCACATGGGAAAATATATGGATCCCACAAGGGTTGAGCCCAGCGTACACAATCTTGGAGAAGTGGAGGAAAAGATTTCAACAACTGTTGAAGGGACGTGCCCTCAAAGCATGAAACTCTGTGAGTCACGTTTAATTGTAGATTCACAAAAAATCAATGGTGAGTCATGAAAGGGACATATAGTTTTGTGTGAAACCTTTTGACTTCATCACAGGACAAAGGGAATAGTCACAATGATGATAACAATGGTGATCAGTTGTAAGGAGAGTGATACTACTGTCATGCCCAAAACTAGGGCAAAACACACACAAATTTTTTATTTTTTTTTAAACGACATAAAACAACATCAATAATGACAAGACAACTAATATAGAAAGTGTTGCGGAAAGGTAATGGAAAGGTGGAGTTAGTTTTTGAGATGCAAGTTATATTCATAGGTTGAATTAGGGTTGACCTAGTAATTACTTTATTTTTTAACGTTGATTACAACTTAATCCATTTATATCTAGTACTAATTCTCCTTCGACATTAACTACTAAATTGAACCTAATACTAAAAATTTAATCTAATTCTATCAACCTAATCAATGAATTTTATCCTACAATTCCCTTGCGAACGAGGGCTTAAATTATCTAACCAACTACATCCCAATAATAATAACCAACAAGGGTATAAGCAACTAGGTTATATCTATCATATGTAATTTACTTAACATAGTCAGTATTTTGTCTGCATTGTTAGTACATGAGATGACCATATGTATGAGGAATCTTTCAACCTATTGGGAGCAAGCTCAAACATGCAAACATTAGTGGGTTAGCACATATATCATTTCAAAAGCATGTAAGAAAACAAGCAAAGAACAAAGAATACCAAATAACATCAAATTAAGCTAAAAATAGTAAAGAAATGCACCCTATTTTACTCATTTTGATTTGCTTATTTAGATTATATGTGGGTGTGCTCTCTCAAACACACAAAGTGAAATAGATCCCAATGCAAGATTGTGAAAACAAGAAGAAAGATTCAAGAGCTAGTATGAAGAACTAGTCTCAAATATTCTCCAAGATGATGAATCTAAGATATGAAAATAAAGATGATATGCATATGTTATAAAGAAACTAAGATTCATTCACCAAATTTAGAACCTAGCATGTGATTTCTATGTGACTTAAGTATGAAAAGCATAAAAACTAGAAACTAAGAACATTAGCATGAATATGACTATGACTTCTAAAGCAATTCTAGCATGATAACAATGCAAATTGAGAGATAAAAATATGAGAGGAGAAGGCCTCTATTTATAGAGTTTTTGGAGAGAGGAAGAGGCTTGGATGAAGTGGCACCTATGTGGCATCCCCATAAGAGCCACATAGGAGACACGTGGATTTGAAAAGATGGCCAATTTTGAGTCAAAATTGGCATTAATATTGAGTAGCTCAATATTTCAAAAGAGGAGACAAAGTTGTAAGAGAGAATTAAAGAGGAATGGGTGCCCATTTTGGAGAGAAATTCCCAATGTGGGTGAGCATTCCATTAGCCTTAAAAAGGTTAGGAATCACTAATTAAACATGGTTTAGAGGACAGTTAGGTGTGGAAGCATACTTAGGAAATGAGGTGATGGGAGTAGGGTAGGAATAGGGTAGGCTTTAGGGTAGGATTAATAGGTTCCTAGCTAGGGTTTAGATTATAATCAAATCGCATTTGAATAAATCATGCTTTAGAAGAATTTAGGAATATGGAGGATTTAATAAATATAAATTTATTAAAAGGGGATTTTGTGGAGGCAAATGTATTTAAAAAAAATACATATGAATAGTATTTAAAGTATTGGTAAATGAAACTATTTAATTGATTGAATTAACTAGTTAGAGGAATAAGAGGGAGAATATTAATAATAATATTAATATTTTTGGACGTCTACATTTTTCCCCTCTTTGACGTGGCGTCGCAAGTGACGTTTCGTCAAAGACAATAAAATGAGTTGCCCTAGAGGAAGAGGGTTTCTAGGAGTCGTGCCCCCTCGAGAAAAGAACACAATGAAGATGACGTTGTGGAATTTTCTCGATAAAGGATGCAATGGGAGAGAGGAAAAGGAGGGGAGAATAAATAGAAGCCTTCTGAAATACAACTACAAATGTAGTTAAGAATCCAAATGAAACTAAATGCAGCTTAAATGAGCATTGGGATCCATTTGTGTGAAAAATATGGAGAGCACATCCAAATTTGATATTGCAATAGGAGGTATGCATCAGGTGTTAGAAAACACAGATGACAAGATTCCTTTGCGTGGACTAGATGCTCAAACAGAAGCACACTACAAAAGATGCATGTATCAGTATCCACCAATCACAACATACTAAGATACAGCTGATCGAGGTAGTGGTAAGTAGGTTTGAACTGACTCAAAAAGATAAAATCAATAAAGAAGGCCTCATGACCAAGCAGTCATTCGGTCCAAAGTTCTTGCCATTGAACAGGATTGAAGGGATGAAGGGTTTGATAAGCTGACGCCAAAAGGATGCATCCTGATGGGCAAAGATTGGATTTGATTTGATTTGATAAAAGAGATTCGCTGGCAAAATTTGTGAACAGGATGGAGAGAAAGGATAGTCAGTCACAAAATTGATTTGGTGAAAAACATGATCGCAGTCGGATGAGTCAAAACCTCGCTAAAAAACTAAGATCTGGAACAATGTGGAAATAATGAAGTGTTTATTGCATGATTTTTGAGAATATTTGATGTTTTTGGAATTTTTGGAATTTTTGGAATTTTTTGGATTTTTCACGATTTTTAAATGTTTTTGAGATTTTATGCATATTTCAGTTGTACAACAGGACAATATTTATAAAAATATACATGGGGTGGGGGGGCGAAGATTGGTGGGGAAAAATGTTAGCAAAAATGGGGGCTATAAGAGGGCCTAGGGGGGTTAAAGAAGGTCATTTGTGAATAGTGAATAGTAAAATCTGAGCTCTGGAGTGAAACAATGGCTGACAAGAGGATGAAGGGGCAGCTTGGAGAGCGTGTTTGCACACATGGGAGGCCCACCAAACAACTGGTACTGGTGAGTGGACTATCTGAGACCTTGTATTTATTTCTATTAATGGTATTTATTTCTTTGGGAGGGGTAGTTAGGTCATTAATGAGGGAAAAAGGATTTCAGACTGGAGACATCGGTTCTCGAACCAGCATCTGTGAGGATGCCAATCCCTGGATCGACATCTTCGTAGATGTTCATCCCTAGATTAGCATCTCTGGAAATGGTAGTGCCAGACCAGCGTCTTTGAAGATGCCGAACCTAGACCCACGTCTTCGAAGACACCGATCTGTAGGATAGCAGGCGGAGACGCCGGTGTATGAACCAGCGTTTCTGACTGAACCGGCGTCTGTGCCTAAAAGGGAAAACACTGAGAGGGAGGGAAATGGAGGGACCTGACTAGGGCCAGGGATGGGTCGGCATAAGACCTAGGGACAAGATGCCCCATTTTGGGAAGGGTTAGACTAGGACTTGAAGAACAGGTGACTGACATGGTGGATTCTAAAATTCTTGCAGGAGCAGTTCCCAGCATTGGGATCGCGAGAGCATTGGCCTCCTACCATGGAGTTGGAGGCTCAGCTGACGGAGGACAACTAGGGATTGTTAACTATGGTAGGGTTGGACTATGTGCCCCATTGGCCTAGGCTACAGGTACATAATGGTATGATGACTACCCTGATCGAGCGGTGGCATAGCGACACCACCACTTTTCATTTGCATACTGGAGAGGCGACCATCACGCTGGAGGATGTCTGGTGCATTCTACAGATACCTATCTGGGGCGTGATTCCTCAATATAGGTTGGAGGATAGAGAAAACTACATGGAGATCATGCTCAGGTGGCCGATGAGGAAAATTCACACGTACCAGACCTGGATGCCCTGGCAGCCAGCAATCGACAGGCGACTGAGGCGGATTGCTTTATACATTGCAGGACTGATTAGGGGATGCATATTAGTGGACCTGGTGGGACATGGTTTTGGGATGGGCTGGTCTTGGGCATTAGCTCAGATGCTAGAGGAGGGGACCTCTTACTGCTAGGGGTATGTTGTCCTCAGACAGCTATACCATGATTTACACATGGTTACATATCGTGAGGCACGCAACATGGGGACCGGGGTTACTTTGTTGTTAGTGTGGGCCTAGGAGCATAGTGCAGTGTTCAAACCTATGAGGGTGATGGAGTCACGCTATCTTGGGGAGCCTTATGCCTACAGATACAGACTCCCTCTGAGATACACCTCCGTTGGTCAGACTAGATACTAGCAACGATTGCTAGATGAGGTACAGGTTTTCTACTGGACCCCGTACAAGTTATGCAAGCCATGGGGGGTGATGGAATGGGTAGAAATAGTAGAGGATAGATTTGAGGAATTTTTATACCTCTCATATGTTCAGACAGATTGTTTTCTACTGGGGAGAACTATCCACCAGATAGAGCGATACAGACTATCCAGGGTCATGCGACAATTCAGGCTGCAGCAGGGAGTGGTGGCAGAAGATGCCTTACATCCTCATGTCAACAAGGAGGTAGGGATATGGGGCAGATATACGAATTCTCTCACAGTGAGGGCATCCTAGAGGGATATGGTATGGCTCAAATTTGTAGCGCAGCCAGACATTACAAATGCGGGGATGACTCTACAGTATGCAGCATGGTGGGCTGCACACACACCCATCAGACTGACCGACCTAGCTCAGGTGGCTGCTCACGAGCAGCCGATAGGGGATCTAGACGTAGATGATGGCATAGAGATTGGGGATTCCCCAGAGACCTCAATATTTGGTCAGAGGAGGAGGCTGCAGAGATGGGTGAGACCTCAGACTGAGGCTCAGGTATAGGACTAGTTGCCATAGAGACCTCCACTAGCACAGGCATAGGACCAGGCACAGGCACCACCAGTGCCACCATAGGTGCACATACAGGTATAGCTACAAGCGTAGGCACCAGCAGTGCCACCATAGGTACAGGGGCCACAGGGGCCACCTGCAGGGTATGTGGCACAAGAGACTTATGATACTGTCATCATAGAGAGAGATAGACTTCAGACATAGTGCGCCAGATTGTGCGGTTTATTAGATATGGCGGTGGTGTCTAACATGAGCTTGCACACAGAGTTTGCCCAGATACAGGGATTACTGACTGCTGAGATGGCACGGGCTGATAGGGAAGAGGGTACACTGGACACCTTATAGGGCTGGGTGGATTCAGGGGAGTTTGTGATGGTGGACCTGACATAGGACGCTAGGGATCTGCATGTTGAGATAGATACCCTCACAGGCCAATTGGATACATTGACTTTGTAGATGGAGCAGGTGACGGAGTAGATTTTTTCACTGACCTTAGAGAGGGATGTAGCACTGCGATGGGCAGAGGGATACAGGGCTAAGCATGATATCGCCCGATAGGTAACAATGGCAGGTGGGGTTAGGCAAGTGGTAGCCAAGGCATTCGTAGCGCACAGAGATGCAAATAGGGCAGGCAGGGAGGCATCCCACTACAGAGCACTCTATCATCATCTTGTTCCTGAGGGACAAAGATGAGACTACTCAGAGAGATCTCGTTCTCAGAGCACAGTGTGGACATCAGTGTCATAGGGATCAGTGGGGATGCCACCACGTCCACCACCAGGGTAGGGAGGTGAGCCATTACAGCCACCAGCATGATTCCTCAGAGGATCATATGACACACAGTTTTGTATTTTTGAGATTATACATGTATATTGGCACCAAGGTGCACTTGATGTATTTTATTGAAAGACATTGACATATATATATATATGATGAGGACTCTTACTGATGCATATGATGTATGATTTATATGATGTGTTGATGCATACTATATGATTACTGACACTTGATGCTTGCAGGATGTGATGTATATGGATGACTTTATTATGTATATATGATGTATGACTTATGCAGGATGGATGATGCTTATATGTATGTGATGTACTGACATGTGTGGATGCAGGATGTGATGTGTTTTTATGATTTATGCAATATATATGCTGATGTTTTATGAATATGCATAGATAAATGATGTTTTAACAATGCAAGACTAAAATGAATCTAAATAAATTAAGTATGCAAATGATATATGAATCTAAATGATGTAATGATGTTAGATGATAAAAATGGATGAATGCAAGATGAACCTAAAATGGATTAACAATGCAAGATAATGAACCTAAAAATGGATTAATAATGCAAGATGGATTATTAATGTACCTAAAATGAAGTTAACAATGCAAGATGCCTGAAATGATTTTAAAATGAAATCTAACTATGCAAGATGCCTTAAATGATCTTAAAATGAATCTAACTATGCAAGATGCCTTAAATTATCTTAAAAATGAATCTAACTATGCAAGATGCCTTAAATGATCTTAAAATGAATCTAACTATTGATATCGTGAGCGGCAGATCATCCTTCTCTTGTTCTTAGATTTTTTTTCGGTTGTCCTCTGCATCAATTTCCTTGCTTTCAATCAGCAAAGCATCCATGGCAAAAGAATGCAAAGTGCGACTAAAGAGCTTTTCTCTCTCTTTTTTTTTTGTGTGTCACAATCAACTGATAAACCAGACAGGTGGACTATGAAGGATCGGGTAGGGAATGTTAGCAGGATGATGACTCAGGATGTTAGCATGATGGTGGGAAGATGGAATGCATCATGGATGTACAAGGATCACACTAAGTGATTAATTACAAGAAATTAGTTACAGTGATTATGTACAAAGGTTGCTACCAAGATTTGATTGGATCGTGTTACTTGTCTAGATGTGCGTGATAGGTGCGTGTGTTGATTGATTAGTTCAAGAGGAAAGATACATCCTACAAGAACCTAAATATTATGATAATCTAGATTTACATTGTCAAGAGGAAGGATACATCCTCAAGACTCATTTCCAGAAAGATGGGACTTACCGAGTTGATTGATCAAATGCGCACTACCAGCAAACTGTAGAACCAACGTATGATAAGGAGCAACTCAAGACATGAGAAATATATAGGAATGATGCTTAGGGGTTTTAGAATAAGACAACATATGGACAATAATATACAAGATTATGTGTACAAAAGCTCAGGATACGAGATAGGGAGATCATTGCAGATTAGTGCGTATGATATGTGAACACCTAGGGAATATAGGGAATGCAGAGATGGTGTTGGTCATGGAAGGAAATGAGATTTTGATAGATAATGGAATGGTCCACTATGTGTGACACCTTTTTCTAGGTTTTCATCATCCATACTTGTCCAAGGTGCCTGATTGCCAAGTTTTCACCATTGGACAAAAGTTTTTATCTTTATTTTCTTTTTGATTTCTTTGGATCTTTTTTATTTTGTAATTTTTTTGATATTGCCCTAGTGCCTGTTTACCAGGTTTTCACTGGGACAACCATTTTTTCAGCTTCATTTTTATGCTTTTTAGAGATTTTTTCAGGACATTTTTTCATTGTTTTTGTGCTTTCATCAGGGCTTTTTACACTTTTTTGTGAATTTTCTCAGATAACTGGAATGAATAACCAGCCGTCAGGCATAGAACCACCTAAGATGAATGATGTTGATAGGATCATTCAATGGTTCTCCTTCAGGAGTGGAGAGTTGATATGCCCCAGAACCACAGTATGTCATGACAACATATGGACCTTGCCAGGTGACTTCAAACTTGCCTTTCTTTTCTCGATCAGTACCCACTTTCTTATTTTCTTTCAGCACAAGGTCCCCTAACTAGAACTGGTGTGCGTGGACCTTCTTGTTATAGTTCTGCTTGAGTCCATTCTGGTAAACAAACAAGTGATCATAAGCTTGCTGGCACTTTTCATCTAGGAGATCCAGCTGTGTGAGTCATGCTACCCGATAATCTTCATCATCAATCAGGCCTCGTAGTGATACTCAGAGGGAGGGTAGTTCAACCTCAATTGGTAAGACTGCTTCAACACTATAGACTAGGGAATAGGGAGTGGTTCTAGTAGGAGAATGGTAGGAAGTGTGATATGCTCAGAGTGTAGAATTGATTTGGAGATGCCAGTTATGACCAGTATCATTGACAACTTTCTTGAGGATTTTGAGGATGGTTTTATTAGTTGCCTCAGCTTGGCCGTTACCTTGCGGGAAAGATGGACTGGAGAAATGGTGATGGATATGGAGGTGAGCATAAAGATCACTGATGTGTTGATTTTCAAATGGTGTACCATGATCTATGAAGATGGTGGAGGGTATGCCAAAATGGAAAATGATGTGATAGAGGATGAATTTGGATATCTGGACACCAGTAGTGAGTGTGAGCAGAATTTCTTTGACCCACTTTGTAAAGTACTATGTAGCTGTGATTATGTACTTGTGGCCTTCAGAGGAGAGGGGAGTAATCTTACCAATGAGGTCAAAACCCCAACAAGAGAAGGGCCAAGGAGGCACAATAGGTCTGAGGTCCTAAGCAGGAGCATGGATCAAATTAGCATGTTGTTGACACAGTAGGCACTTTTTGACGAACTCACAAGCATCATATTCCATTGTAGGCCAATAGTACCCTGTACATAGAAGTTGCTTGGCTAGGACCATGCCACTAGTGTGGGCACCACAGATTCCAGCATGTACCTCTTTTAAAGCCTAGGCAACTTTGTTTTCATCTAGACATCTAGAGAGCACGTTGTGATAGCCTCGACGATAAAGGGTATTGGCTATGAGGGTGTAACGGGATGCTCTGCGGATAAAGTTTTGGTGTTGGTTTGCAGTGAGATGAGGAGATACGATACCATTTTGTAGGTAAGCTTGGATATCATGGTACCACAAGGATTGGGGACCAACCAAGACACATACATGATTTGATTCATCATTCTCATAAGCAGGAGCGTGTAGTTGCTCAACTAAGAATTTGTATTGCATAGACTCATGAGGAATCTTGAGAAGGGAGCCAATTGTGGCCATTGCATCAACAGCTTTGTTCTGTAAATGTGGTACTTGTTTTATTTGTAAGTGGAGGAAGTGTTCTTTCAGCTTTTCAACCATCTTCTTATATGGTGTCAATTTGTCATCTTTGGTTTGATACTCATCCAAGACTTGTTTGATGATGAGTTGGGAATCACCAAAGACCCAGATATCTATGATGTTCCATTCTATGGCCATGCAGAGTCCTACAATTAGTGCTTCATACTCTACAATGTTGTTTGTGTAGGGAAATCCCAATTTGAATGACATGGGGATGTAGTCACCTCGAGGTGTGACAAAAAGTATTCCTTTCCCTGCGCCATGAGCTTTGTAGGACCCATCAAAATAGAGTTTCCATGTTGGTTTTTCTTCTATCATGTACAAATGCTCATCTGGAAATTCTGTGACCAAAGGATATGCATCTACCAATGGTGCTTCGACTAGCTGATCGGCAATGACTTGCCCTTTAATGGCTTTTCTATCAACATACTGAATATCAAATTCACTTAGTAACATAACCCATTTTTCCATTCGACCTATAAGTGTAGTCCTGGAAAGTAGGTACTTGAGAGGATCCACCTTTGAAATGAGCTTGGTTGTGTGACTAAGCATGTAGTGGCAAAGTTTTTGAGTGGCGAAGACCACTGCCAGACATGCTTTTTCCATATGAGAATAATTGAGCTCATAACCCACCAAGGTTTGACTGATATAATAAATGGTTCTTTCTTTGCCCTCATCATTCAATTGAGCAAGGAGTGCTCCCAATGCTATAGTAGTAGCAGAAATATATAGGATGATTGGTTGACTAGGTACAGGTGGTACCAAGATGGGTGGATTAGCCAAGTATTCTTTGATTTTGTCAAAACTCTTCTGACATTGAGGATCCCACTTAAATGTGTTGTCTTTGCACAGGAGATGAGTGAATGGTTGGCACTTGTCTGCTAGTTGGGAGATGAAGCAATGCACAGATTGTAGCTTTCCTTGGGGGCTGCGTAGCTGTCAGAGTGTCTTTGGTGGAGGCATCTCTATGATAGCTTGTACTTTCTTTGGGTCGATTTCAATGCCTTGTCTGGATACAATAAACCCTAGGAGTTTCCCTGATGTGACTCCAAAGACACATTTCTTAGGGTTGAACATTAAGAAATAGTGCCCAATTCTGTCAAAGACACATTCTAGAACATCCAGGTGATCTTCTCTTTTTACTGATTTTGCCAAGATATCATCCACATAGTCTTCAAGGATCTTGTGAATCATGTCGTGAAAAATGACAGTCATTGCTCTTTGATAGGTTGCCCCAACGTTCTTTAAGCCAAAAGGCATCATTTTATAGCAGAAGGTGCCCCAAGGGGTTGTGAATACTATCTTATGCTGATCTTCTTCTGCAATGTGGATCTGATTATATCTGAAAAAGCTATCCATTAGTGGCAGCATCTCATGTCCTGCTGTGAGATCTACAATCATGTCTATATTTGGTAAGGGGAAATCGTCCTTGGGACATGCCTTATTGAGATCTCTAAAATCTGTACATATCCTAATTGATTTATCAGGCTTAGAGATGGGAACCATATTAGAAATCTAGTCAGAATAGTCAATAAAGAGGATGATCTTGGTGTGGATTAATTTTTCTAGCTCCGCTTTGACAAGTAGTGCCACTTTAGGGTGCATCTTTCTGAGCTTTTGCTTGACAGGTTTGATATTTGGGTCCACTACTAGATGGTGAACCACCAAATTGGGATCTAACCCTGGCATGTTTGAGTAAGACCATGTGAACTTGTTGATGGATTCCTTTAGTAAAGTGACAAGATCACTTTCTTCTGCTTCAGTCAGAGATGCTGCTATTTATGTGATGGCAGGATTTTCGTTGGTACCCAGATTGAGAGGTTTTGCTTCTTCAATGAGAATTGATGACTATTCAGGCCTGTAATCTCATATAAGAGGAAGAGGAGAATCTTCATCCTCTGGCACCTCTTAGAGGTTTTCACCAAGGAATACGCCCTTTTTTTTAACTGTTTTACGATCAGATAGCGCCCCGGAGGGGTTTTCACTAGGAGATCAATTTTTCTCTTTTTTTTTTAAATTTTCTGTGTCATTTTTGTGGCTAAAGTTCTCCTCTTCCCCAAAGTATGCCTTTGGGTGCAATTTGTAGACACATTCTGAGTCTTGCCCCTAGTCACTGCTTTGTTCGATCGCTCCCATAAAGATTAGGAGCGCGTCCTCAATTTGGAAATCGTCAACATGTACGAAACTTGGTTGGTCCCAGTCTATGAGTTCAGGATGGCGGAGGGGAAGTTCAATGAAGAGGATGGAAAGTTGTTGTAGGACAGCATTTCCCAGGAAGGTTTCATCATCAAAAACATTGTCATAAGCTCTCACAACTTTCTCTTTTGGGAAATCTTTGATGTCAGAAATTTCGCCTAGGGATCGACAAGAGGAATAGTCAATGAACTTGTTGGTGCCCCCATTCATGTCAGAGCCCATACCAAGGCCAAGGTGTTTTTCTAGTTGGGTAGGTACAATAGGATCTTTCATTCCTTGCTCTTCATAACCAAGGCCACCTCCTTGGTAGTTCCATTTTTTTGTCACCAGTTTGTGAGTTGTGGGCTACTTATCTTTGAAGTAACTGAGGTGACTTGTGTCCTTGGGTGGTGGATCTTTATATAGCCATTGGTTGATGTTTGGTGTCATTTCTTGGCTAGTCAAAGTACCTTGTGATATAAAAGTGGTAGAACCAAATTGTAGTACCTTGGTTGTTTCTAATTCTATTTTTCTTAGATTAGGCTGGTGGCCTTGAGTGTGAGGATCAATTGGCAGTGCTCCAACTATGAAGGCATCAGATAAAGTGTACTCACCACAACCTTTTTTGTTGATCTTGACTGTGGACAAGGTGGAGGAGAGGATTGTTTCTGGATCTGAATGGGTTCGAGATGAGCTAGTGATAGAGGTGCTGATATCAATCCTGGGATAGTGATTGGAATGTGGAAAGGATGTCTCCAATGCATTGCAGTAGCTGAAGGGCTTAGGATCTACATGGATGGTGATCTCAGTGCCTTTATATGGGAATTTGATGCACTAATGGTAGGTGGATGGGACAGCTTGGATAGAATGAATCCATGGGCATCTGAGGAGGATGTTGTAGGGAAGGTCAAGATCAACAACATGACATAATGTCTCCTAGATAACTAGGCCCACTTGAATGGGCAATGATATGGTGCCTTCAGAAGTACGCTCCAAATTATCATAAGCTTTTATTGTAATGACATCATTTTTTATATCAGCCTCAGTGCAACCCAACTATTTTATGAATTTTAGAGTACACAGATTTAGGGTCGATCCATTATCTATCATGACTCATTTGATGGCAAAATCTTTAACCATGACAGTGATATGGAGTGGGAGATTATGATTGGTTTCATTGGAGGGTACCGTCTGTTGGTCTAAAAGAGACCCCACATGATGTAGACAAGTGTCCAACAAGGTTTTGGAATTCAGTGAGGTTGATGTCGCTGGGAACATAGGATTCTTGCAAGGCTTTATTGAGGATCTCTTGATAAGTGGGGGATGTGCGGAGAAGATCCAGGATGGAAATTTGGGCTAGAGTATTCCCTAGGTGGTCCAAAATGTTGTACTGGGTCCCAGTAGGTGGGGTGGGACTAGCACCTGGAACTATTATCCAACCTCTATGAGTGGTGATTGCGTATTGGTTATTGACACCCTTGACATGGATGACATTGACAGAGGACTGGACTTGGGATATGCAGCCGATGAGATTATCGTAGTTGATATAGGCATTGGTATAATCTTTTCTATTGGCATTTTCTACTTGTTTACCCTTTCCCTGAACAGAGGACTGACTAGGATTGCCTAGACCTGTACCGGAAGTGTGTTTAGGGAATGCATTTTGATAAATTTTGAGGCCTGCGTTTGGTGATGATTGGGCAGGAGAATCCACTTTGATCTCCTTACGGTCAATGAGATCCTGGATATAGTGTTTTAGCTTCATGCATTTGAGAGTGGTGTGTCCCTTAACATGATGGTATTCACAGTACTCATTTTCTTTATACCAAGTAGGCTTAGGATTTGAGTCATCAAATGGCTATTTTTTAGGATACATGACTTGGTTAGCCTGGATCATTTTGTGGAAGATGACATCTATAGGTTCACCCAGAGGGGTAAACATGCATTGTGGCGTATTCAAAGTGTGAGGTCTTTATTGTCTGTGTGGGACTGAGATAGCATTTGTTTGATTCATAGGATCTTGATAGTTGTGTTGGTACGATGTCCCTAGAGGGGGATAGATAGGTGCACCTTGAGGGTGCATGTTTTGCTGATATATTGGTTGTAGATACACGAGATTGGGCTATTGATACATGGGAGGAGGTTGTGGATACAATTGTGGTGCTTGCTAATAAGTCTGGGTAGGTGCGTTAGGACTAGCCACCACAACTTGAACGTGTTTGGTGTCAGTGGCTCCATCTGTTACCGCATTTTTGTTCTTGTTCCAGTATTGTGATCGGTCATTATTATGTTTGTTAGGTTGGGATTCTTTGTAGTGCTTAATGGTACCTTCTTCTACGAGGCCTCATTCAAGGTCCATACCCTTGATTTTGATGTTGTGATAAGTTTCTATATAGTTCATACGCATGTGATAGGCAAGCTTAGGATGAAGGTTGTTAATGAAAATTTTAATAAGATGTTGCTCTCGGGGTTGGTAAGACAACCTTGTGGTAATCCCTTGCTAGCATTGAAGATAATCATCCAGGCTTTCTCCTCCCTTTTGTTTGGAATTGCATAGGTCAAGGAGTGAGAGTTCATTTTCAACATTATGTGCATATTGTGCCACAAACTTTTTAGATAATTCTGTGAAAGTAGAGATAGTTTCGTAAGGGATTTTGTAGAACCATTCAAGAGCAGTGCCTCCTAAGCTTTTGGGAAATAGTCTCATGAGGAAGTTATCGCTATAGGCCACTTCTTGACAGGCCATGTAGAATTCTTTCACGTGACTCACAAGATTGCCCTTCCCTTGATATTTATCAAATTTTGGGGTCTCAAAGTGCTTGGGGAAGGGTATAGCAGTGATGGATCGATCAAATGGATAAGGACACACCTCTTTGAACTTGAATGTTTTGTCTTCTGTCCCAGCTTTTAGCTCCTTGAGAGCATTCTTCATTTCCTCCTATTCATGATTTATTTGCAGGGGAGGATTGTTGATTGTGATTGTAGGATTTCCTTGTGCCTGACATGGATCGAATGGAAAGTATGGAGGATTCTGTGGGGGATATTGTGGTGTTTGGTAGGGGGTTTGCCAGTCAACATATATGGGTTTCTCTGGTGGAAGCTGGGGTTGAGTGGAATACTGCAATGGAGGGGGTGTCGGTGCCTGATAAGATTGTTGCAACTATTGGAAATATGCTTGTATTTTTTGTGGCGTCGAGTAAGTGGGATGAACTTGTTGTGGTGGGGGAATTGTTTATGATGCAGCGAAAGATGGCATGGCTATGTAGTTGGTAGGATGAGTTTGTTGTTGTCGTACGGGTTGGATAAAAGGATTAGCAAACTGTTGCATTGGTTGTGCCATGAAGGGCTTTTCCCCCTGTGTTTGTGGTTGTGGCTACTGTGTAGTTTGGATAGTGGGTTGTGTAGCTACGAAGGGGTTTATTGGTTGTTGTTGCACTTGGGATGTGAATGGATTGGTGATTTTCTATTGTTGGATAGGTTGTTGTTGGATAGGTTGTTGTTGTTGCTGTTGGATAGGTTTCTATTGGATAGGTTAGATGGGAATTTGGGGTATGGTGAAGGGATTCATGGATAGTTGCAATGTGGGGGGATTTGCGTTGAACAACGTTTGAGGTGGAAATATTGGCATTCATTGTGATTACATTGCTGGTGGAGCAGGAAAAGTGGACCCTTGCGGAAATAAGGGTTGGTTATAGGCATTGGTAGGTGGCATGCCTATAGTAAAGAAAGGCAGAATAGGCATGGAGACTTGGGTGCTTTGATTTTTTGAACTGGTTGTAGCACTTTGAACGGGTTGAGTGGGAATAGATGGAATGGTGGTTTGATGTGTGCTAACTGGTGGTGGTGGAAAGTTTGCAACAAATGTTGGGATTGCTTGTGAAAGAGGAGTGACTGTGGTTTGTGGAGGTGCTTGCATAGTGATAGGGGGTATTGTTTGTGCTACTGATGTGGTATCAGGAGGCAGGGTTCCCGAGGTAGGTGTGGGTGTTGTATGTATGATGGAAGGTGGAATGGAGGGATGAAATACTTGTGCGAGAAGAGTTCCCACTTGTAGGGCTCATTGTAGTGGATCAAAAACTTCATTTCTAGTGGGATAAGGATGTTCCCCTAGAGGTGCCATAGGTCACGTGACAAGTGTGGGTATAATCCAAGGTGGAAGTTGAAGTCCTTGTTGTTGGATGTCTGAGAGTACTTGGTTGTTGTTACATCCACTCATGGCGTTTACCATGTGCACAAGCACTGGATGGTTGATAAATGTTTCCATGGTACTTAGAGTGGGAGTTTCATTAGTGTCTACCTAGATATGTTTAATTTGATCATTGGGCTGAGGTGCATAAGTGACCATGGTGTTGGTATTGTCAGTCGTAGGATTAGATTAGCTAGCGGCAAGATTAGGATCCATGTTCTTCCTCTTCTTAGTGGCTCATTTGATAGGTGGCATGAAATGACTACCCTAAGGGAATATGAGATGCAAGATGTATGCAAGGATACACCTAGGAAACTAAGGATGATGAAAATAATATTAGGATGTGCTTAAGATGATGGATGCGCTTCTATGGATTAAGGATGTCTTGATGTATGCAAAGATCAAGGGTTTCTTTCCCTAGCGTAGGATCAAGTGGATATGATTGTCTACCTAAGACAGACTTGTGGTCTTCGACAGATGAGATTCTTTGTTAATGCAAAACAACCTTTTGATCAAGGTGATGAGGTTTCAAAAGACAAAAGGGATTATCCTAAAATAATGCGTAGTTTAAGGACATTCAAGGATGGGGTTTGATTAAGATGTAGGTTTTTAGCAACTCAAAAGGGTATGCACTACCAAGTGTGATCAAGGATGCTTTGGATGATGATTAGGATGATGCTAGGCTGATTAGGATTGATTTGATTAATGCAAGATCATGCTAGGATGAGTGTGTGATGTTCTCCTAAGGATGACAACCTAAAGGATGTCCTAAAATGCAAGCTAAGTGAGCTTAAGAAGAGGATGAACTTGTGTTTGTTGTGGTAAGCCAACTAGTCATATTGTTCAACTCCAACAAAGGTAGAGTTTAGATGATATTTTCCCATGAAATGAGCAACCTTGTTGTTGTAGATCACTTTTTTAAATTTTTCTCATTTATGGATTTCTTGCTTGACAGAATCAACAATGTGTTGGTATTTGGTAGCCTCTCAGGTTGTGTTTTTCTGTTCTCTTTGCATGGGTGGTAACAGAGTTTTCACCTTCTTATGTTTCTTGGAATCGGTCATGTCCTATAAGTAGATTTGATCTTAGATGAATAGTTGGAGGTTTTTAGGACATATCTCATAAAAGACCAAATTTGTTTTGCAAAAGGACATTTGTTTTGATAATCTGGCCAAAAAGCTTGATCATGTTCTGGTTTTTCAATAGGTTTGTTCCATGGCAAGAACCAATTTCAACATAATCAAAACTGGAAAATAACAAGCATGTGTCTGAAAAAAATCTGACAAGGGACAAAGCAACCTTGAAGGATACAAGCACATGACAAATTTGAAAGTTGGATATTCTATTTGTGTTTTGGATTTGTTAATTTCTTCAAGCACTTCAAGCACAAAATCTACCTAAGAAATTTGGCAAGGCATGAAAATACTTTCTCGTAAGCTTAGGCACACACACAAGAGCTAATCAAAATATGGCCATCACCAAGCATGCAATGGCTCTAGTCATGACACTGTATTATCCAGTTCCAAACACTCAAGGTGGCACAAATGTACGAGTGATCTTGGGGAAGTTAATATCTTTCTTACACAAGCATTATCACCTTTCAGGGGTGTTTCAGGTAGCTTCTAAGCCTAGTGTTTTTAGTATGGTTCTCCATTCGATTGTATCCTCTATGTCCATGTAAGCACAATTCAAGCATATAGCCCTATGGACCGTCTTGACAAAAGTGGTCATGTAAACGTGATTAAGACCGTGAGGCCGCACTTAAGTTAGACGAGAGCCGAGTATAAGCTCAAATGCCAACCGACTCCCGAGGCTTTGACCCCAAGGAGTAAATTTGATTAACATGAGTTGGAGTGGTGTGGCTTACACCTCATTCTCACATGGGTCATTCTTGGGAGATTTTTTCCTCAACCGGCAAGCCCATCTAAAGGATTCAATAGTAAGCTAGATTGGCAACAAAAAGGAGTCTGGATTTTTTATTTTCCCACAAGGGGAAAAGAGCATAATCTCCTATCCAATATCATTTTCTCCACAAACACGCAAGACACGCTTGGTTCTTTCCAAAAGATTTGATTGTTTAACACTAAGTAAGTGTGTCTAGGTTTTTGATCTTCCCAAAAAGGGAAGAGAGCATAATCCCCTAACACTCACTTAGGATTAAGCAAAAAAATCTAACTAATTAGTCTAGGTGCCTAAAGAAAGAATAATGCAAACACAATCATTTGGTCGATGTAGATTCGAGGCAACCTGTAAGACAAACGTGAGTATTTTTTGAATTTGCATCTTTGACAAGCGGTGCTGCAAAATAATCAGTTGCTAGTTTCAAGTTTATCCTTTGGAAAGCATTAAAAATACAAGAAACACTTCACAATTGTTAACTTAAGATAAATCCAACTTAGACAGAGCACAGAAACTGGTTCAGGGTGCAGACGCCGATTCTATTTTTTTCTCAAAAGATAGAAAGAATGAAATTCTCCAAAAAAACACAGAAAAACTAGAAAATGCTATACCAATTGGAGATGCCGGTTTACAGATCGCAGACGCTGATGTAGGTCACAAATGTTGGTTTGTGAATCGCAGATACTGGTTCATGAACCAGTATTTACACAGATGCTGATGTACCAGCAAACACAAAAAGACAGCAAACAAAGTCACTTTTCTTCTTTTTAAGTCTTTAATTATATCAAATTTAGCCATTTAGACAGTATTGACAGAACTAGAAGCTAGTGTTCTTTAAACCATTATCAAGATTTGTTTTTCCTTATGAAAATTTGGCATTATTTCTGCTTGTAAAATGAACCTCTACTAAAAAATAGAATGATAAAATGCCTAAAATCACTAGGAGAACCAAAAATCTAGATGAATCAAAAAGTTTTGGTTAGCAAAGTCTAAAACTAGCTCTTCCAGGCGGAGACGCGAGTTCAGAGTGGAGACGCTGGTTCAGCGTAGATGTCGAACGGCAGTTCAGTGAGAACCGGCGTTTGTGCAGACGCCTCTGCGTGAAATGCAGACGCCGATTAGTGTTCTAGGTGAAATTTGTATAGAATTAAGATAAGAAGTGAGAAATTTTAGGGACGTGGGTCCCACTGGGTGTGCCAGAATGTGTATGAGGAATCCTTCAACCTGTTGGGAGCAAGGTCAAACATGCAAACATTAGCGGGTTAGCACATATATCATTTCAAAAGCATGTAAGAAAACAAACAAGCAACAAAGAATACCAAATAACATCAGATTAAGCTAAAAATGAGTAAACAAATACACCTTATTTTACTCATTTTGATTTTCTTATTTAGATTATATGTGGGTGTGCTCTCTCAAACACAAAAAGTGCAATAGATCCCAATGCAGGATTGTGAAAACAAGAAGAAAGATTCAAGAGCTAGTATGAAGAACTAGTCTCAAATCTTCTCCAACATGATGAATCTAAGCTATGAAAATAAAGATGATATGCATATGTTATAAAGAAACTAAGATTCATTCACCAAATTTAGAACCTATCATGTGATTTCTATGTGACTTAAGCATGAAAAGCATAAAAACTAGAAACTAAGAACATTAGCATGAATATGACTATGATTTCTAAAGCAATTCTAATATGATAACAATGCAAATTGAGAGATGAAAATATGAGAGGAGAAGGACTCTATTTATAGAGTTTTTGGAGAGAGAAAGAGGCTTGGATGAAGTGGCACCTATGTGGCATCCACATAAGAACCACATAGGAGACACAAGGATTTGAAAAGATGGCCAATTTTGAGTCAAAATTGACATTAATATTGAGTAGCTCAATATTTCGAAAGAGGAGACAAAGTTGTAAGAGATAATTAAAGAGGAATGGGTGCCCATTTTGAAGAAAAATTCCCCATGTGGGTGAGCATTTCATTAGCCTTAAAAAGGTTAGGAATCACTCATTAAACATGGTTTAGAGGATAGTTAGGTGTGGAAGCATACTTAGGAAATGAGGTGATGGGAGTAGGGTAGGCTTTAGGGTAGGATTAATAGGTTCCTAGATAGGGTTTAGATTATAATCAAATGGAATTTGAATAAATCATGCTTTAGAAGAATTTAGGAATATGGAGGATTTAATAAATATAAATTTATTAAAAGGGGATTTTGTGGAGGCAAATGTATTTAAATAAAATACATATGAATAGTATTTAAACTATTGGTAAATGAAATTATTTAATTGATTGAATTAAATAGTTAGAGGTATAAGAGGGAGAATATTAATAATAATATTAATATTTTTGGACGTCTATAGACCATCATAATAATCAAATTATATACGATAATAAACTTGATAATGTGAGCTAACATGAAATGTTATCTAAACATCGAGGCAAATAAGTTATACTACCATAACAAGGTGTACTAAAGCCCCCTTACACATTAAATTAATTAACTCAAAAAAATCAATTCATTAGGCCAAGACCCTATTAGTTAATTTGCAAATTCACAACCTAAATGGAA
>MU223456.1:373449-397134 GCA_018584345.1 Thuja plicata | reverse complement strand
AACCGCTGAGCTTTACAATGTGATTACTGAATGCTCGGTATAAGCTGTGAACTGAGTGATGAGCTCGGTAAGCATACAGAATCGAATAAGTGTTTTCATTGATGACAAATATAACATAATTCCAACAATATATATATATATACAATTCATAATTTGCAATCGTTAGTCAATATGCAAAATTCAATTCTTAAATATACTTTTCATTAAGTAATGCTCAAACATGGTGTTTCCATAATCCTAACATTATGACATATTATTCATGCTATCCCCTAACTTAAAGCATCATTCATGAAATAATTAAATCTAATTATGATTAAGTCTTCCTCATCAAATCACATATCTAAGCATGTATAACCAAAATCAATAATATGTTCTAGGTTCTAATCCCCATCAGAATATAATCCACATAATATAATCATCATCATAAATTTTAATCCTTGACTTACAAATAAACATACATAACTAAATCATCAAAACGTGAACTCATTAACTCACAAGTCACACTAATCATTCCAGATCTTATATAAATCGTGATGTAGTTTTATCTAAATTTCTTAAACATTAATTTCATCAATTCTAAAAACACCCAAATGGCATAAAATCAAATAACTAATTTCCTCGAGTAATAGTTACAAAAATGTCCTAAAGCTCAACAAGATATTTCACCATCCTTTAACCTTCAAAGAAATTCACCTCTCGACATACTTCCAAATCTCAATTATTGTTTTCCATAACAACTCATATCAACATGTGTACCCAAATTGAAACATCTCACCATTTATCTAAATCAATCATCATAATGTTTCATAGGGTGAGCATCGTGAGTATGGAAAGTGTCATAAATTATAAATTATCATCATCCAATATAACCAAATCCCTATCAAAAGGGTAAAAACCTCCTAATTCATCAAAATGTAAAGCCAATTACTAGGTCTATCAAAATGGTAATTGGAAAAGCTATGATGGGTTTGGGGTGAGGCCTCACAAGTACCTTTATCTAGTGAACATATTTTTTATTGAATCCATACTAAGACACAATTATTTATCAGTACTAGAAGAACGAGAGTTGGGGGTGACATTGTAAGATATGAAAACTCAAATGCAAACTATTCTGTTGAAGACAGTTCTATCCCATCAGTACAAAGGTAATCATCTTATCTATGTCAAACCATACAATATAAAATAATTAAAGCAGCAATGATCTTAAGGTAGCATCCAACAATGAAGTATATCCAACAATGAAAGTACTATGTTGCATGAGTTTGAGTTGCAGGGAGCTATGAAAAATACAAAGTTCAAAATAAGCACTATCAATTACTTGTGTGTCATAGATCATCCAGGTAAAAAGTCAACATCAGTATACTAATAAATTAAAATATCATTATCTAGGTCATAATTTCATGTACTTTTGAAATAGAGGTATCTACTACTGACCAATGAAAGGACAACATTGATTACATAATAAGCTGAAAAAATGAAAAAACATCAATGGTTACAAGATTCAAGATGAAGTTGTTGTATTGAGAAAGTATACATGTTCAATAGGATCACATCATGATGTTATAGGGAATTAATCAAGCACAAAGGAATGAGTATCAACACAGAGACATAAAGACAAATAGTGATTTATGATAATGAAAGAGATGCAATTCATCAATAGCATAACGGGATCATAAATATCACTATTGAAGAACTCATAGTAACAGAGCATCAAGAGTAGTGAAACACATTAAATATCCTTACACCGAAACATATGGAAACAAAAAAATGGTTTCCTAGATGTAAAGAAATGAGCAACAATTACAAAAATGATGCCGCAATATTTGTGTAGTTTTACTTTATTAACTAGAAAAGTTACAATGATATAAGGTATTTTGAAATAATTTTATCTTTTTTATGCAAGGTATTTCAACGAAAAAGATACCATGTTGTTATCGAAGAGAATAGTATAGAAACCATGCTTTCACTATTATGAGATTACAAGATCAATATGAACAAGAAAAAGGGAAAAACATAAATTAGATCACTATTATGTATAATCATTGTGACATGATGCAATTAACAACATAATTAGGAACAAGTATGCTATAGGTGTGAAGGATCATAAAAACTCAAAGCTCAATGATCAAAAGAGATAATCATATTCATTCTCATCTACAAGAGCAACAACTCTGATATACATGGCAACATTAAAAGCAGTTACAGGATACACAGTAATGCCAAAGAGAAATTATATGATATTGTTACTAGAACAAAAAGAACATCATTTCATCACAACATGTATGAAGTCTCATAATTTAAAGATACAAATAGTGACCTTTAAATATTCTGCAATGGAAGCTAAAGAGAAAGAAACTTAAACATAAACAATGAAGCGATTGACACGTATGAAGTTTCAAAATGATACAATGATCGACATACAAAGTTACTAAGACATTTAGTGAAACAAGAGAATTTGATTAGAATATCCCAATAGAAATGACAAGAACATTAGCTTTCTACCAAGTTACAAAGATAGGTCAACTGCAATTATCACATTACTGTTATAACATCATATATCAAAAGGAGGAACCATCATTTATACAGTTGAAACCCCAAAGTGTTCAAAGCTTTCATAAATGAACAACTGCAATGGAAATTATGAAGTTTCAAATAGACGAACACACATATATGCCTATTTAAAATACAGATAATAATTTCAGGAACCCTGAGTTGGAGATATGAATATGGAGTTTGCAAATTTAAAAAATTTAAAAAAATTTAAAAAAAAAACAAATATTGCAATTGCACAAAAGGGTTGCTTTTATTTTTCTTTACTCTCACAATGCTCTAGGGTATGAATAACGTCCAAAATGTAGCCATGACGAACACAAAAAACTGGTAGAGAAAGAATGTATGAAGAATTTGAGACTTTTAAAAAAACTTCTACATTAAGCCATGATCTTCATGGTTAAGGGAATTCATGTGCATATTTATTTGTTTACATTTATAGTCAAGGGTTTCAATCAAAAGCCACGGTCTCAGAGATAAAACCAAAAATGTCATCTACAAAGTTGAAGATACCATGGAGGTAAAAGAGAATATTTATAAAACTTTTTTGAATATTTGTAAAATTTTATTGAATATTTGTAAAACTTTTTTTATAGGTTTCGGGTCCTTGTAAAACCTATTTTTACGTAATCAAAACAGTGAAGAGGAACAAATGAGAATATATTTCACATAAAAGAGTTAGAATAACAACACTTTCAATATCATCAAATCATATCAAATCATGTTATAATGTGTCAAGGGATGAAAATAAATGATTTTGTACAAACAAGATAACATTTTCACATTGACAAGGAGTTAGATATACCAATAGAACAAGCATTAAAGATGGTATCAATATGAATAGGAAAATATGAAGCCCAAGACCACTTATAATGTAGAAACCCACAAAGCATCTTTTTTACAAAGAAATAACAGGTCGTCACCAAGGAAGATGCAAATAAAATATGGTGAGTTCCCTCCATAATTTCAAAGTATTCAAAGCCAACAATATACAATGAAAATTCAAGAATGCAAAGCCTCGAGTTCCCAGTGAAATGAAGAGGAAGCAAATACATGTAGATTAAAGGTTGTATACAATAGAATATCAAATAAAAGAGATTGAAATCCCCAAAAATCCACCAAAAGAGGTCTGCAGAACCTTTGCTTCAAAACCTAGTTCCTCCATGTAGGGTTGGCGTCCAAGCAGGGAGCTTCGAAGAAGTTTGTTTTTGTGAAATGAGAGAATGAAATTATTTTTAGGGTTTGAACCCTATTTGTATTGGAGGTATTTTCTCATACTTGGATTTTTGTGGTATTTTTTAAAGAGAAAGGCCGCAATCCAATGCTTTATTTTATCAATTTATAGTTAAGTTATATATGTTAAGTGATCTTTAATATATCAATTAACAGATATAAGTTAATTATAAATTTGATTTTGAATTTTATTATTAATATGTTATTCTGTAATATATTTAGTGTTTGTTAAATAATGATATTCATAATTTAATATATATTATATATATTATATATATTAATAAATGAAATAATGGGAATTATTATTTGCATGACATATATTGTGATTAACTTTAATTAAGTGGTAGCTTTATATATCACTTAATTAAAGTTAAATTTTATATGCAAGTTAAATAAGTAGAGTTCAGACTTGGTTCATTAGCCTTGCATAGGGAGAGTCATTTTTGAGACTTGGAGTTTTTTTCGTCAGAGAGAGATTTCTTTGTTCACTTTGAGTTCTATTTATAGCCAAGGAGGCATGTTTGTTTTCTTTAGTAGTGATGAGCAATTGTGGCCTATTTTTCAATAGTTTTGGGGCAGTTGGGTTCCAGTTAGTAGTCCAATTCATATGTACATGCATGGAAGGGGTTTTGAGACCATTATGATGAAGATATTTTGAGTTTTACACCTTTTCATGCATGATTTTGATCAGATCCAAGGATGGTATCTATTATTGGCATTCTGGAAGTGCATTTCAGTTTGAGTTGTTTTTTACTTCACTTTCCTATAAAGTCTAAGCCTTTGTACTTTTTTAGGGGTTCTTTCTTTTTGACATTTTTTGCACATTGGCAAAAATTGAGCTTCATTGTATTGATCAGTTTTTCATAATTTGTAGCGGGGATTTGCATTATTATTGAGTAGAGATTACAAGTTTCCTTCCCAATTTTTTTTGTGTCAAAGTGATTGATTATGGGTACTTGTAAATTATTTTGATTAATTCCTTTATTTTATAAAACTCTTTTTAGTATTTAGAAGGAATATTTGGATAGTCTACATGCAAGTCTGTGATTGTGTGTCAATTTGATAACTAAGAAATTTAGAAAATTGTCTATTTTCCTTTCAAAGCATCAAGTATCAAGTCTTGTCATAATAATTTATGTTGAATGTCTTATCTAATCAGGTTGTGAGCAATTTGTGAGTCTATAGGAGGTGATTTCCATGTGAGCTATTGTTGCATGTCAGATTGATATTCATCGGTGCATCACCCATTAGTTTATAGGACTTTCTTTTCACAAGCAATCTTTCTTACCCCTTTTCCCATCAAATCATCAATTTTTTAAGTGAATATTAAAAAGGAACCAACCTTGTAATCTCATAGATTCAATCTCAAGCACTCTTCCAACCATTGAGATTGTTTCCATGTTATGACATGATAGCTAGATTTTGCATCTCACTACAGGTGCAAATCCTGATCGCTAACTGTTCTGGCATGCACGGTCAGACACAAAATGGTTCTCAGTTCTTTGGAGCTTCATATTTTGTTGTTATTTTTGTGTGAACAACAATGATTCAACCTTCAAGGAGAATAATTTTTAACAGCCGATGACTGTATACTTTAGTTTTTTTGTAGATACAGTGTTTGAAACCTTTGAGAGAAGTGCAAACTAGATCTAATAGGGAGACATTTGATTATAAGGAGCTTCAACCAATAAAAAGAGGGGGCAGGGCAGCGAGAAGGGCTTCCAAAATATCACATAATCGAGGAATGGAAATTCCTTTTACATATTATCCTACAGTTATAGCCTTTGAAAACCCACTCTTTGCAATTTTTGATAATCTTAATGATCAAGTTCCTGAAGATTTTGAGTTTCCTAGCAGTTCTTGTGCTCCTAGTAATTCTGGTTCAGAATTACCAGCATTTAAAAATCAAGTTCCAAAAATTGCAGTTTGAATAAAAGTGGTTATTCAACCTCAACCAGTTGTAGGTAATAGATTTTTACAAGTTCCACCACCAATGGATCAAAATTTTCCTTTTGTGGCTTTTTATTCAGGGAGTCCTCTGAATATTGCAACACATCATCATATACCCACTGCTTCTCTAAAAATTCTTCTATATTTTAATGGAGAAAATCATGTTCCATCTATGGATCATATAAGATATGTGGCCACTTTGTGTGGGTTACATCAAGTTACTCACAAAGATGTTTCTCTGAAACTTTTGGTAGCTTCATTAAAGGTTAAAGCTCTGATTTGGTTTAGGGTATTACCCGTTAATTTCATTGCTACGTGGGATGATATGGGAGCTCGATTGAACTGTCAGTTTGAGGAAAAATCAAATCATTTCTGCCTAGTTGAACAACTGACTACCATTAAAAGGAAACATAATGAGCATATTTTAGATTTTAATTTTTTGGTTTCAGAAAACTTGGGATAGAATTCCATTATCAGTCAAACCTTCCAATGATTATGCCTTCTTATTTTATCTTAAGGCTTTTAATAGTGATATTTTAGTATAGATTTATTCCATGGGTGGACGTACCTTATCAGTAGCATTGAAATCACAATCAGAGCATAAAACATCAGGTTTTGACCCCAAGAGCAAAACATTGGCAATTTGGTCGCTTGCCCCTGCAACACAAAAGCCAAAAATATTAGATATTTGGGGTCAGAGGCAAGGGAATAAGCTCATTTGGAATATATAGAGTGTCAGCAATGTGGAATTTGTAGATTTCATGACTCAGGTGTCATTTTTAAATAGAGCCAAAGCAGAAGATTTGGAGAAGAGGGTTGCAAAAATGTACAATATCCTCATTAGAGTGTCCAAGGTATATGAGGGGCAACTAATGCTTAATGCAAAGCTAGATGAAAGAATCACTGAGCTGAATGAAAATCTAGCTAATATGTCTGCTGGTAGTGAAAGGGTGGATGTTGTTGTTGTAACCACCTAAATTTGGTCTGTTCCAACTATGGACCCTATTTTTCGTAAGTGTGATCATACCCCCAATTATGTCCAAATGACCCTGTTACTGCTTGGCATAATTCTTCGAATCAATTTAATGTCCTAGGTGATTTTTATCACTAAATTATATTAACTATTATAGCCATATGATTCAAATCAATTCAAACCATTTAAATCAAACCAAATTCAAACATGGCTATAGTATTTGATTATAAAGGAATTAAATAAATCCCTAAATCAATTACACACTTGCAAATAACCCATTCCCCTAGCCTATTTAATCTAATTAAAATGGTCATAGTCCCCTTAATAATTAAAAAGCAATTTAATTATTTAAATAATTAATTTTAATTCATTTAATTAATATTCCCTTAAACCCCAACCTAACCTATCTCAACCACTTCTACCCTGGGTTCTAACCCTTCTCAACCCATTCACCCTTGTTAATCTAATCCTAATTCTAATTCTAACCCTAATCCACCTCATAATGTTGTCACATTCCATTAAGAAATGATTAACAAATCCACCCTCTTGAGAAAGTCAAGGAATCTCAAGATTCCTTCCTCAAGTCCACCTTCTCAAGCCACCCTCTTGCACACTTCCCATGCTTCTTTAAGGCTTTCATTAATGCCTCATTAATGAATATGTCTTAAGCCCATGTCTCCTCCGTGCCTCATTAATGCTCAAGGCATTAATGGCTCTTACACCACCATTAATGAGTCCATCAACTCATTAATGAACCTTGTCTTCCCTCTCTCTCTCTCTCTCATTCTTCTATAAATAGTATGCATTTTGGAGCACAAATAAGCCTTCATCTCATACTGTAAATGCATTGTTATGCTATTGGAATAGACTTAAACTCATATTTCATTTCATAGTTTATGCTTATGCATTGTTATTATCTCCATTCTTAGAGCTAGAATACATGTTTTCTCATCATTTAGCTTGTTTTAAATAAAATCTTTCATGCTAGGTTGTTTATGTCACTGGTATTTAGCATAAATCTAAGGGCTTTTATGTTATTTGCTACACTCATCCTAGTTATAAAGCAATAAGTCAAAGTTATGGTTTATATGCTCATTAACCCTTGTTTTTCACTAATAGAATGACTTATTGAAGTGTTGTGTTGCAAATAACAGGTGCACAAATATACACACACATTTCTGGCGCCCACTGTGGGGCTTGATTTCCAACTTGGCCTCATTTTCTATCACTTTTTCACTAAATTGCATGCCCAAAATTTTGTTACAGGCTCATTTTATACCATTCTAGATCGCATCTGGGATACGCCATCGCACCACAGTAAATGAGGCTCACATCCAGGATTTCCCAGATCATTTTTAGTTTAGGCTCACATATGGGGAGCATACTATCGCATCTAGTAAGAAAGGTCGCATACAGTATGTTGTATCGCATTCAGTGATTTTTTAGGCTCGCATCTGGTTAGAAAGTTTGCACACTTTGTTTTCTTAACTCTAACATTTTAACAAGTTGTGTTTTTGATATCTTGCAGCCTAACAAGTGTTTGCAGTTTTTTCTTGAAGGTTTTCATGGGTTTTAACATAAACAGATACTAAATTGGTTTTTCAGGTTACCCAACCCCCATCTTGACTTCTATTTACTTTCTTTCCAAATTAAGATACATTTTCCAATCTATCACTAAACTGACTAGAGGATTATGCTCTTTTCCTTTTAAGGAAAATCAGAAACTCACACATCAATTTATGGGTTGAATGGAATTTGGAGGTAAATGAACAAGCAATCTCACAGTTTAATTTCATTTGGGATCAGTAAATGAACAACACAAATCACTAAAATCTTGTGGTTCAAAGAACAACTACATCGTATAATTTATTTTGGAATCAAAAATTGGACAATCAAAGCACTAAATATGTGGGCTCAAAGAACAAGTTCAATCATTTAATTCAATTTGGATCAGTAATTGAACAAGCAACTCACTAAATCTTGTGGCTAATTGAACAAGGCAAAATTTATTTTTCAAGCAATCATGTTTTTCTTAAATAGGAACAAACTAAATCAAGCTCAACATAGCTTGAGGAAATGAACATTGCTTTATGTGTTTTGGGAGAAAACGGTTTAGATTAGGAGAGTATGCTCTTCTTATTTGGAAGAATCAAAAATCCAGACATCCAAAGCTCGCCAATCCTTAGTACATATACTTAAACAGTAGAGGGCCTGCCAGTTGAGGAAAAAATCTCTTGGGAACGACCCAAGTGAGGACAGGTTTTATGCCAACCCTTCCAACTCACTATAAATAGTTGCTTCCTTGTAGGCTAAAGCCTCGGAAGATGGAGCCGATTTTGTTCATAAAATTTTGACATCATTCCTTGAACATATCTGGGTATATGTAGAGTGGAGCTGCTTGAATCTTGCTTGCAAGACTACATATATTCAGGTACTCATAGGGCTATACACCTAAATTTTTCCTTGTGCAATTCTATGGGGGACGGTTTCGAATGGATTGCCTAATAATCTACAATAACTTCAACTGAAAGAATTCATGATTCAGCCCTGAAAGGGTGATAATCTTTGTGCAAGGAAAAAAGTAATTTCCCCAAGACACTCGTCATATTGTGCCCTCACTTGCGTTTGGATTCGGCTTATACAGCATCATGATTGGAGCCATTGCGTGCTTGGTGATGGCTGTATTCTAATTAGCATTTGAGTGTGTACCTGACTTCAATAAGCAAATATTTTCATCCTCCACATAGAGAATAGGAAAAGATGAGTGTTTGTTTCACCCTCCTAACAATGCAAAACTGTTTGACATGCTCAAAAGATCATTAAAAAGATAAAGCTCCTCAAAAAAATCAAAAAATTTCAAACCCTAGAGTACAAGTGTTTTTCACGCATAACGACACCTCTTAACACAATCTGGAAACAAGCAACTTCACACACTTCAAAAAATGAACTTTTCAGAACTGACCAAAATTGACAAAGACATCATAAGATCACATCTCGAATTTCCCAAGTCGCATGCAGTATTTAGGATCGCATTTAGTATTTTGGCTCGCATTTGGTCAACACATAATCACATCTAGATTCTAGGCTCACATCTGGTGTCATCAGAAGCTCGCATATGGGAGCTTGTATTTAGGACAAAGGGTACTTGTAGACATTTTTCTTAGAAAGTCTCAGTTGATTAGGATGCCCTTTTATCTCTTTAGCTTGTTCCTGTTGTATCTACTAGTCTCCCTATTGTGATTTCAAAACTTTTTCAAAACGTCTACCTTGCATGATTAGTCAGTCTTTCACGATCAGTTCAATACGTGTGGTCTACCCATTTTCTACCAATAACTTGCTTCCCAGCTCACTATCAGGGCATTCTAACCCTCTAACGTTGGAATCATTTACATCCACCAACAAACAAATAATTACTTTTACCTAGACACGCCCACTTGAACAATCTGAAACTCTCACTTGCACTATTGGGAAACGTTAACAAAGTTGAGAAACAACTTCATGGTTAACACAAGATGCAACAAGTACATATCTAAAGGATCGAAAGTGCCTCCTAAAACACCACACTTTCAAGGAGAAACTTCTCATAGTTCCCTTCTTGATATAGATTCCCCTCAAATGGATAGTGATACTCGCAGATGGAGTGAGGCCTTTGAGGAATATAACAATGGAAAATACCAAAAACCTGAAGATACTGATGAAGAAGAAGAACCCAAGTTTGAATGTCCTTTATTTGAATCTGGTAGTGAGGACGAAATCACTAAAGAAGAATATGAAAAACTCAAACAAAGCAAGAGGTTCCACCAGATAATGGAAAGAATGATTGATGAGGATAAAGACAAATACTTCATTTAGCTTCCACGGGCATCAAATTGCCTAAAGATTATGATGTGAAAAAACTCAAGGAAAAGGAGGTACCAAAACCTATATCTATTCTCACCAAACAACTCAATTTGATGAAAATGGAGCTCACAAACCTCAAACAGGAGAAGGAGAAACCTAAAACAAAATACTCTTTGGACACCATTTGTCCATTTCCTTTTGACAAGTGTATCACTATGGTCCTATTTCCTCCTAACATGGCAAGGCCAAAGTATGACAAGTACATGGGAGAAACTGACCCACACGACCATGTAAGAGAATTATGTGCTCTAAGCATAGAATACATGCACGAACCTACATATCTCATGCAACTATTTCCAAGAATTCTAGGAGGTAATGCCATGGAGTGGTTCTCAAAACTAAACCCTAAGGTTAAGACATTCAAGGAATTGATCCAATGATTCATTCAACATTTCTCCTACAACATCCAACATGATGTAACTATGATGGACCTATGTAATACCAAACAAAGAACTGGAGAATCATTTACACACTTCCTACAAAGATGGAGGAAGATTTTTGCATGATATTCAAGGGCCATTCCCAAAACAGAGAAGATGGAGATATTCATTAATAATCTGGTGCCTGAATTAAACTACGCTTTACAAATGCAGGACTCTCCAAGCTTCAATAGAATGATTAAAAATTCCCTCTGTATTGAGGAAGTCAAGGTCAAAAGGGGAGAGATCACCCTTCAAAATGAAAACAAAACCAAAAACTCCAACTCCAAGCCTAAATGGTGGAAAAAAAATAAAAAAGTTGTTAATGACGGAGTGGTTGACGCCAATAACATTAATCCTAAACCCGAGGTATTCAATCTAACTAATGACATACAAGCAAGCAAGGATGCTAAGGTAACAACTCCCATACCCAAAGCAAATAATAATAATAACAAGGGACGGACATGGACTTCAAAACTCCAAAAAACTTTCACTCCTTTGGGAGAGCCTCTTGAGACTGTTCTGAAAACACTATTGGATAACAAAGTTCTAACTATCCTAGATTTCAAACCATGGGAACTAATGGTCAAACCCAGGTGGTGGGATGATAACTCCTATTGTGTCTTCCACAAAAACAAGGGACACAAGACTAATAATTTCCTCAAGCTTAAACATGTCATCCAAGACCTCATTGAAGGAGGTAAGATCAAAGTAGACAGACACACTACTAATGAGGATCACATGGCATTCAACAAACCCTTTCCTAATTATGATCAAGGAGAAACATCTAAAGAGAAGAGTAATGAGGTAAACTACACCTATTCCAGAAATGACAATGTGATCAATATGCTTGACATCAAAACCAAATCCATCAATGTGGTCACAGTCAAAGGTGTCTCATTCCACTCGAATGTTGTAACACGGAGCCAAGCACAGGTTACAATCAAAGGACCTCCATAACTGACATCAACATCCAAGGTTCCTATTATAACTATTCCTAAACTGGCATCAAAACACGTGGTTACTATTCCTGGAGAAAAATATGACTTGGTAGACCAATTGCAACGAACCTCTGCCAAAATTTCCATTTTTGAGTTGCTCAAAATATCCACAGTACACATGGAAATCCTAGAACAAGCTCTACATGCTTCTAATGTCCCAAAGGTTATCGATATAGAAAAATTCCAAGTGATGGTCAATCACATCTCAGCGCCACACTACCTCTCCTTTTCTAAAGAGGATGACAAGTCATTGACACATCCACATAATCAACCCTTCCATATTGAAGTCCTTATTCATAAATCTTGTGTTAGACGCGTGTTGATAGATGGAGGCACAGGATTGAATCTCTATACACTAGATCTAATCAAGAGACTAGGTCTCTTAGAACAAACAATTGACTCTAGAAGCAAGATAACCATCAAAGCTTATGAGGAGGAAGAAAGATCCTCCAGAGGTCTTATTTTTCTACCTATCAGAGTCAAACCAATTGAGAGGAATGTCATATGTCAAGTTCTGGATCTACCATTGGCCTACAATATCCTACTAGGGAGACCATGGATTCACAAGATGCAAGGTGTACCATCCACTTACCACCAATGCATAAAATTCCCACATAATGGGGTGGAAGTGATGGTTCCTGCAGACGCTAACTACACTTGCAATAATATCAAAGCAGGTAGCATGATCCCACAAAAAAAAGAGGCTATGGATGCAGTTTCTCCTGAAACTACCATGGACATGGTTATGAAGGGTTTTAGAAAAACTTTGAAACTTGAAGAAATAGGTATGGGAGAGTACAAGCTGGACCTGACTCCCTCACTAACAGAACTTCCTGTGTCACCAAGATCCTATGGAAAACCTTCCTTGACATTCACACCTACAGCATCCAAGGAGCCAAAAGTACACAAAGAAACTGGCATGGTAAAGTCATCCACATCTTCTTCAGATAACACAGAAGAACAGGCAGTCTTGGACTAGCTTTACAAAGGAGAACCGGTGGAGGTTGAAGTCAAACATGTGAAGATATCCCTAGAACAGTATGGAAAGGGATATGATTTCCTCACAAAAATGGGTTACAAAGGAAAGGGACCTCTAAATGACATAGGATGAGGGCTTATTGAACCTATACCCATGGAGTTCCAGAATACCAGAGATAAAACAGGACTGGGTTTTAATACTAAAACTAATAAACCTGCTTCAAAAGAGAGTCCACACTCAGATAAAGGGAGTGATGAAATAGATGAACTAGAGAAATGGTCCTATGAAATATTGTTGCATGTTGGCACATAGGACCCCAACTACCAAGGAGAACGCTATGTACCTAGCTTTGAGGTACCACAAGATCATCACACCCCTTTACTAGAACAACCTCCCATTCAAGAGGTCAGAGAAACTATGGCGATAATAACTCAAGAGGTACCTCGATGACAGGATTTACATCCTAACTGGGGGCAATTGGTCATAATTTCACACATCCTTGATCTACCCCACTTTGATCTACAAGAAGCTAACCGAGTACATCAGATAACCATTGTTGAATACTTAAACAGATCTGATGATGATGTAACAGACTCTCATGACTATGAATGGGAAGAGCTATCTGTCGCCACTAAAGATATTAGAATAGATACAATTCACATGTTTGTGGCTCCCTCAGCTCCTAGTAAATGATCTGACACTCCTCCCAATGATACTGATCCTCCTAAAGCAGAAGAAGATTTCCTTCCTCCGATCATTGATGGAGACACTGGTGAATACATAAGTCTAGAAGAATTTCATAGACTACAAGCAAGAAGCCTTCTTTTACGGAGAGATGATCATGATGAGATTTCTACTAATGATTCGCTAGAGTTTGGTCCACATATGACTAAGAATGACCCTTTTAATGATGATCTCACTCTTATTGATCTAAATATTGAATAAATTAACTTAACAGATCATTTCATGTTAGTTAATGGTCTTGATGCTAACATGATGATGTCCTTCCCAGATATTGACCCCCTAACATTGGTACTTCCTGACCTAATTGATTGGATTGAAACAGATCCTACTCCTATCCTCAACTATTCTAATGACCACACCCTAGATTTTTACCTTAATGCTTGTGAACCTTACCCTTCTTCCACCAATGCAAGGAGCCAGAACATGTCACAGGAGGATATCAGGTTTCTTAGTCAAAAATTGAAAAATAAAAATAAAAAGTGGACTGATGGTAAAAACCACTCTGTGGCAGTATCAGATCCCAAAATAGTAAAGAAAAAAGATGTATCCAATTGTAAAAACCTCTTAGAGGTGCCAAAGGATGAGACTCTTGATATCCTCCCTGAACACTTTCAGGAAAGATCTTCAGTACTGATTGAACCAACACAGCCAATAAACTTGGGCACTGTTGAAACTCCTCAAATAGTCCACCTTGCACAATATTTATCAGAAGAAGAGAAGACACAGTTCACAGAGTTCCTAAAAGAGAAGAAGATCGAGTTTGCATGGTCCTATATGGATATGCCAGGGCTAGATCCTAATCTAATCATGCACCACTTATCTATAGCTCCCAGGATCAAGCCCGTGAAGAAAAGACTTAGAAAGATGCATCCTCATGTTGCATTATTGGTAAAAGTAGAGATAGAGAAGTTGTTAAAAGTTGGGTTTATTCGAGTCATTGCCTATGCAGGATGGATCTCCAATGTGGTCCCCGTCTCTAAATTTGATAAATCTATTAGGATCTATATGGACTTCAGATACTTAAAAAAAGCATGTCCAAAAGATGACTTCCCTCTACCTAACATTGACATGATCATAGACCTTACAGCAGGCTTCCAGATGTATTCATTAATGGATGGATTCTCAGGCTATAATAAAATCAAGATCGCCCCTGAAGATCAAGATAAAACTGCATTCACATGCGCATGGGGCACCTTTTGCTGGAATGCCATGTCATTCGGGTTAAAGAATGTCAGCACAACATATCAAAAAGCCATGACGACTATATTCCATGACATGATGCACAAGAACATGGAGGACTACGTAGATGACACATTGGCTAAATCCAAAGAAAGAGGTACTCACATTACTGACCTAAGAAAGATATTGGATCGAATGGAACGGTTCCAACTCAGGCTCAATGCAAAAAAGTGTTCCTTTCGGGTTCAATCAGGGAAGCTCCTGGGATTCATTATTTTAGCGAAAGGAATTGAGGTAGACCCCGCTAAAGTTAAGGCTATACTAGAGATGGCTCCTCCATGCAACATCAGTCAAATGAGGATGCTACAAGGGAGACTTTAGTCAATCAGGAGATTCATGTCCCAACTTGCAGATAGGGCACAACCCTTTACTAAGTTACTACATAAAGGGGTTACCTTCAAATGGGATGAATACTATGAAGAAAACTTCAGAGAATTAAAGGGATACCTGGCTACTCCTATTCTTATGGTGCCTATTCATGGAAAGCCCCTACTCCTATACATTTCAGCTACAGCTACATCCCTAGGAGTATTACTGGCACAAGAGGATGACACAAAGAAAGAAAGGGCTATCTACTACATTAGTAGACCACTAGTCGCCTATGAGCTCAATTATAGCATTATTGAAAAAGCATGCTTAGAAGTCATCTTCACATCACAAAAATTAAGGCACTACATGCTCTCTCTTATATAGTAAATCTCATTGCTAAGATTGATCCTCTAAAGTACCTTTTGAGCAGAACAGCCTTAACAGGACGATTGGCAAAATGGGTCCTGATTCTAAGTGAGTTTGACATTGAATATGTAGAATGGAGAGCTATCAAAGGATAGGTCCTTGCAGATCAATTGGCTGATTCACCACTCCAGGATGATGAGCCTTTACTAATTGAATTCCCTAATGAAACAATCATGCATCTCACTAAATATCCATGAAAGATGTACTTTGACGGTTCATTCACTCAACAAGGATCTGGAGCAGGGGTCCTATTCATAACTCCTCATGGTTACAAGATTCCTAAATCTTACAAATTGATGTTACCATGCACCAACAATATTTCAAAATATGAAGCATTGGTAAATGGCATTAAGCTAGCTATGGAGTGGAAGATCATAGAGTTACACGTATATGGTGACTCCCAACAAATTATCAATCAATTCAATGGGGAGTATCGAACAAAAGATGAGAATTTGATGCCCTATAAGAAACTAGTTCATGACTTGAAGAAATACTTTGTCTTTGTCACCTTTCAGCAGATACCAAGATCAGAAAACAAAGTTGCGGACGCTATGTCTACCTTGGCATCCATGTTACAACTAGAAGAACATCAATTTCACTATGACTTCTTGGTGGAAGAACTATCCTATCTTGCATTTGATACCCCTGAATACCAAGTAATATGTGCTTTAAATACCCCAGACCAATCTCGGTATGCCAATATCATTTCTTACCTTTCTGACCAAACTATCCCTAATAATCTATTAAGAAATGAAAAAAGATCCCTGATTAGGACAGCATCGCATTACGTCCTCATAACTAACAACCTATATTGACGTGGTCTCAATGGTACACTTCTTAGGTGTTTAGAACTTGAAGAGTCCAATCTAGCATTAAAAGAAGTCCACGAAGGTGTATGTGGATCACACTCGAACAACTTTTCATTAGCCAAAAAATTGGTCAGAGTAGGCTATTACTGGTCTACCATGGAGAAAGATGCTATTCAATTTTCAAAAGCATGTCTAAAATGCCAGACACATGGAAATCTTATCCATGCTCCTGCCAGAGAACTTATACCTTTCATAACACATTGGCCATTTCAGCAATGGGCCTTTGACTTGGTTGGACAAATATATCCCAACTCTTCAAATAGACACAAGTTCATCATTACAGCCACTGAGTGTTTCACAAATTGGGTTGAGGCCGTGCCGATAATCAAAGCCACTAGAAAACAGGTGGCTATGTTCATTCTGAACTACATTATTTGTAGATATTGGATACCCTCTTCAATTGTAACAGACAATATGGGCCAATTTAAAAATCAAGACATTGATGACCTTTGTGAACAGTTCCATATCACTCAACATTGCTCCTCAATCTATTATCCTCAAGGTAATGGATAGGCTGAGGCATCCAACAAGAATATTCTATAGATCCTACACTGAACTGTAAGTAAGTCTAGCAGAGACTGGCATCTACAATTGAATTCGTCACTATGGGCCTACAAAACAAGCATAAGAACACCAACTGGAGCCACGTTATTTGCTCTAGTCTATGGCACTGAAGCAGTACTAACCATTGAGGTTGAAATCCCATCTCTACGGATATCTTTATAAGGTCTTGTTATTGATGAGAAATACCGCATAGATAGGGTGAATTCTCTGGACCTACTAGATGAGTGCAGACAACAAGCGTTCGATCACCTCAAAGTGTATCAAGCACGTATGTCCAAAGGTTACAATAAGAAGGTCAAACCATGCAAATTTAAAGTGGGAGATCTCATCCTAAAGGAGAATCCTAAGAACCAGCCAAACAGGGATCAGAAAGGAAAATTTGAACCTAACTGGCTGGGACCTTATGTTATCACTGCTGCTTTTGGGACTGGAGCTTATCAACTAGCTACACCTGAGGGAGATGTTCTCCCAGACCCTATCAATACTCTACATTTGAAGCAGTTCTATGCTTGATGTTTGGCTAGCAGAGCCTGTATAGCAAAAAGTTTTACAAAATACCAAAAACATTCAGAAAATTGATCCTGAAGAAATCCAAAAACAATGGAAAAGGTCCTACAAAAAGGGTATGCTTGGTGAAAACCTGGCAAACAGGCACCTTGATACTACAAAAACATTCAAAAAAGAAAAAATAGCAAAAAAAAAATTGAAAAAGAGGAAAGTGCCTTGATGAGCACCTGGTAAAACAAGCATCTTGGTAGCAAAAAAGAAAGAAAAGAATCCTGCCAAGTGGTGAAAACCTGGAAATCAGGCGTCACTTGTGTTTTGCGCTCCATCTATCAAAGCACTACTGATACTAGGCCTTTGCAATTTCACCTATACTCAAATGTTGACTTCATTTTCCTAAATGACTATCTTATCCTCGCTTGGGATTTGTTTGCATTTATGTCTTAGGAATAAGTCATTCTGCACTGGGGGCATCTTTTTTAGTATGGTAGGTTGTGGTGGCTAGGTTTCTCTAGGATGGTTTGCCTCACGAACACAATGTTTCTTGATACATGCAAAACAATGTCACTTTCCAAAATAAGGGTGTCTTTTCAAACATCACATATCTAGACATGACATTTACATTAACAAAGTTCCTACAAGGCTATATTGGACCGCAAACATGAACGGATTATCCTATCAATGCACAGGCATGAAACACCATATTGCTTGTATTCCAATTTTTTGATTGATGAATCTTTACTGTGTTTGACATATGAATGAATAAGTAATACTTAAACACACAGTTTGATATTGGTTTGATTATGATTCTTTCATGTCCTAATGATGTTTTCAACTAGGGGCATCTAAGTAATTGTAAATTTTATTTATTTGATTCACAATTGATGATTTACTATGTCTTCTTAGTTACTCAATGACGTCTGTGCAAAGAAAAAGAGTGACAAGGATAGGGGGCACAATGTTTTCTTAAATTTCTATGTATGGTGATTGTTCCAAATGATCCTATAAATTTCACCTAACTTGGATGTTTATGGTAAGAGCTGCTACTATGGGTGGATAGCCGCATATATCTCGATCTTCGTTATGTGTAAACTATGGGGAGGTTGAAACAATTTCCTTGTCTATTTTCTGATCCAAAGTCTCACTAAGGTATATGAATCATAATGTACCCAAGGATATAAATTTTCAAGGTCATTGCAGGTCCAATATCTTGCCTTAATCAGAATCTAGTATATTAAAAGGATGGTGACTATTTTGTTATCCTGACTTCTATGCCTTGATGCCTAAGTCTATTTCTAACATTTCAATAAAACATAGTATTCATACTTTCATAATATCAGTGGGTATTAGTGATGGTTGTACTATGAGGTGGTTTCTATTTTGAAAAGCGCCCAATGATGATAAAAATCTATACATTTGCATACCAGGGACAAAATCCTAAGAGTCTGCATATCATTACATTTTTGACAAATTGCATGGAATATAAAGTAGAAAGGAGAAACATTAAAGACTTTTTGTGCTCGAAAATGCTTTCTATATTTTTCTAAAATCAAGTTAATTACATCATCCATATTACTGATATCAAATATCGTTGCACATCCATAGCATACATTTTGCATTCATGAAAAGAAGCGACAGGAAAATACAAAAAAATAAAGCATCCATGTATTGCATTTTTACTTTTTCATCCTAAAGTGCATCCATATATTTATTTTACATAAGGGAAAGTCAAAAGAAACATAGATTTGCATTTTCACATGCGTATCATTTAAAAACATATTTATATCAGTAATCAAATCAAATCAAAATGATGTCTAAATCTAACTCATCAAGAGACCAAGATATCATCACATGTGCAAAATACCTCTATCACATCTATCAAAGAAAAGGGAACTCATGAAACCTGTCAGAATCAGGAAGCTGCATTAGATATATATATCACAACATGGTAGAAGATCAAAATATGGAATAGTATGCATACAGAGTATGAGAGTATCAATAAGGCTGAATGAATCATATATACATTTATGAATGTCATATACAAAAAGAAGGGATCTCAACAGGATCTAAATATACAAATCTAATCTCCAGATACACATGGTACAAAATATCAACTCTACCCTACCCCCTCTCCCTGATTAGCAGGAGGAGGAGGAGGTGGTACAAAAGGAGCTGCTAGAGGTGGCATGGCCCCCTCTGACTGCTGATCCAATCATGAAAAGGAAGGTGCTCTTTTTCCCTCCTACATTGTGGCATAATATAGGGAATAGTAATATGTGGCCCTCTTCCCGTGGTGAACTATCATTTGGGCAAGTGCATCCCTCTCCGCTCTGAGCATCTCACCCTGTCTATCTCACTTTTCTCTCAGTCACTCAAGTTGTGTATCCCTGTCTACTAATAAGGCATCAGCAGTGGTGACTCGGGCCTCTAATGCAGTAATCTTGGCTTGAAGCTTCTCTCTCTCCCGCTCACATCTAGAAAGAGGATCTCCGTCCTACCTGTCTCCTGATCTTGGGACCTATCATGTCCTCTATCCAGTGGTCTATCCTGTGACCCCTATCGCCTCTGTCGTTGCTGCTCTCCTATAAGAAATGGACTAGTATCTCTCCAAGGAGCTACAAATTTGAACCTCTGGTGCCTCCCCTACCCACTGCCACTAGCTCCACCTGTATCCACGACCTCACTACCACCACCCCTATCATCTTTGTCAGGACCATCATCAGGAGGAGGACGCCTACCATCTCTACCATCCATGCCAACATCATGACCTCCATGTCTACTAGGAGCCTTGTCTCTCTACTCTCCTCCCCTACCTTTGATAGGTCGATCATCAAGATCATAGTCTAATGGCTCCTCTATGCGAGGAATGATCTCCCTAGGAACAATGAAACAAGGAAAGGGGTACTGACGCATCTCAACAGCATATCCATCAGACACACCTGCATCAGCAACATCAGGATAGAGATCCCAGTCTACTCCCACCATATCATAGATATCCTGGTGTGTTGTCTCATACTGTAACTGTGAACCCCATAATAGTGTCTCATCTCTAGTTCGGCATATACAGTGATGTCCTTTGTCCTACCCTGCCGACGACCGTACTGTCTCAACAACTATGACGATCACAAACCACTCTACAACATATCTGGTTCTGCCTATAAGATATCAACTCTGACATAGATAGGGTACCTATCATGCATCCGAGGTCCACTCCTCGCAATCTAAAATGGTCACCAAATGACCTATGTCATATCATCAAAAAGGAAGCGCCAATACTCAACCTTGCCCAGATGGGGCTGCTAAATCAAGCTTGCATACATATAAACATAAGGCTGCTCTGGTTCCCTCTATCTGTCTACAATTGGTCATGTCATAGGGATGTGCTCCTAGGCCCAGATCTAAAGAATAAAAATCCCAACAGTCATACTTTGTGTATAGTGGTATACTATCTCGTGAAGCTCTCTGTACATGTGAGCTAAAATATAGCTACCCCATGCAAATCGACGTCTGTGGGTAACCATCTTCTCTACCATATCTACCCAGTCGACCATGAATCCATGCTGACCCCTATCTAGCATCAGGATGTCGCCTACCATACCTACTAAGTAAACTAAAAATTGATCATAATGATCGACCATATAATCCCAAGACAGATATCTCTAGTCGATGGTGTCATCCTAGAAATATCTACGTGCGGCACCAATCGCCATGGCTGTTGTCAACAATAAATCTCACCTCATGCCTGATCATCGGCACCCATAGTATCCGCCAGACATCCTGAAGAGTCACTGTGATCTCACCAGTTGGAAAATGAAAGGTGTTGTGCTCTGAGTGCCATCTCTCAGAAAGAGCAGTCAACAACCCATAGTTTACCCCGATCTCGGGTAAACCCATCAATGAACGCAATTTGCATCAGATCACAGTATTCTTCTCATCATCCGACAACAGTCCAGACAATGCAAGCACACGACCAGGGTAAGTGCCACAAAATGTGACTACCTTAAACTAGGTTTGTTTTGACAAAAATGACAATACATCAGTATCCTATCTACAACAAAGGGGCAGACTCCTAATCAGCTAAATAATTCCAGGTTCGCAGCACGCAAACGGGTCAAACAGATTAATTTTTTAAGTCTCCTAACTAGATGTGATTCTAAAACAGAAGGGTGCAATCCATTTTACCAGATACAAACTTGAAAATATAGGATGCGATGGAGTTTGCAGGATGCGATCCCTGAAATACGGGATGTGACCTTAAATACCGGGTATGAGCCTAAGCAGATCGAGTATGACACACTGATGAATTTCAACTCAAATAAAGACACAAACAAGAAAAACTAGATGTGATCCAGGGTATCTTGGATGTGACACAGGAATCTGGAAAAACTGGATGTGATTCAGGAAATACCGGATGCGGCACGGGATTTGCAGGTTGGGATCCGGAATCCCGGATGTGATTCAAAATAGAAGGGGCTGTAAAAGCTACAAAAATGCATAAATTTGAAATTTGTAAAATTCACAGGGTAGTTTTTTGAGCACTTACCGGCGGTGGGTAGTCAGTCGGGCGCTGATGTCGGTGGCTCATCTCAAAACAATGCTTCCTCATAGAGACTACCATCTTCTCTGTAGAGCTCTCTGAATTACTATGGAGGAAAGTGAAAATGAATACTGAAATGGTAATTTTTGAGGCTTATATTGGTCTTTTGAGCCATTTAGGAGTTCCAAAACTCCTCCCAGACATTTACAATTACCTTTCTATTCTCTTTTTCATCAATCGGGAACCAAATCGAAGGTGCATAAGATATTTTCAGTAGCACAATACCATTCTTATGATAATTTCAAAAACTATAGATTTGCTTCATTTGTTCCAAACATCGGTCAACATTGCACATTTTATCATAAATCTTGGTCTAACATCATGTTATCCATCTCATCATGCACATTTTCATATAATTAACTTGGTAGTCGTGTGTTTATTTTTAAAACACACCTTCTTTTCCACTTCTTCTACTCCATTCTTTCTTGTCCTAACTGCTTCTTGCAAGTGATACATTCTTTCAACTAAGGGATTTTATTATTTTCCTTTGATTTTGTTCCCGAGGGAGCATGATCACACTATCATCAATTAATTTTTTGCTCAAAACAACATTAAAAATGACTTCGTTATCAAACAAACTAGGGGCATGACAGTTTCCTTGACTAAAGTCGAAACTGTTGGATAGAAAGCTTTAGTTCTCATGAGCTGGATATCTTGTGTTTCCTCATTTTAAAAGATTTTTATTAAGCTCCTGGAAGCTTCATACTGACTTTTGGACTACAACCAAGTTTAGAATCAGTACTATCAATCTTTGGACGACAACCAAGTTCAAAATCAATTCTATCAATTTAGTTTGATCATGTACGAGACTGATCTCATCAACATTCCGTTCGACAACCAAGAACAGAATTTTCAATCTTTCAGAAGTCAAAATTGAAAACTTTCTTTGAATCAATGCGCTGCTCATACATCAATTCAAACAGGGGCAAATGTAACCACCTGAATTTGGTATGTTCCAACTATGGACCCTATTTTTCCTAAGTGTGATCATACCCCCAATTATGTCCAAACGACCCTGTTACTGCTTGGCATAATTCTTTGAATCAATTTAATGTCCTAGGTGATTTTTATCACTAAATTATATTAACTATTATAGCCATATGATTCAAATCAATTCAAACCATTTAAATCAAACCAAATTCAAACATGGCTATAGTATTTGATTATAAAGGAATTAAATAAATCCCTAAATCAATTACACACTTGCAAATAACCCATTCCCCTAGCCTATTTAATCTAATTAAAATGGATATAGTCCCCTTATTTATTAAAAAGTAATTTAATTGTTTAAATAAGTAATTCCTATATTTTAAATGAATTAAATAAGTTTAATTCATTTAATTAATATTCCGTTAAACCCCAACCTAACCTATCTCAACCACTTCTACCCTGGGTTCTAACCCTTCTCAACCCATTCACCCTTGCTAA
>MU223456.1:331011-373399 GCA_018584345.1 Thuja plicata | reverse complement strand
AAGTTTAATTCATTTAATTAATATTCCGTTAAACCCCAACCTAACCTATCTCAACCACTTCTACCCTGGGTTCTAACCCTTCTCAACCCATTCACCCTTGCTAATCTAATCCTAATCCTAATTCTAATTATAATTCTAACCCTAATCCACCTCCTAATGTTATCACATTCCATTAAGGAATGATTAACAACTCCACCCACTTGAGAAAGTCAAGGAATCTCAAGATTCCTTCCTCAAGTCCACCTTCTCAAGCCACCCTCTTACACACTTCCCATGCTTCTTTAAGGCTTTCATTAATGCCTCATTAATGAAGATGCCTTAATCCCATGTCTCCTCCATGCCTCATTAATTCTCAAGGCATTAATGGCTCTTACACCACCATTAATGAGTCTCTCAACTCATTAATGAACCTTGTATCCCCTCTCTCTCTCATTCTTCTATAAATAGTATCCATTTTGGAGCACAAATAAGCCTTCATCTCATATTGTAAATGTATTTTTATGCTGTTGGAATAGACTTAAACTCATATTTCATTTCATATTTTATGCTTATGCATTGTTATTATCTCCGTTCTTAGAGCTAGAATACATGTTTTCTCATCATTTAACTTGTTTTAAAACAAATCTTTCATGCTAGGTTGTTTATGTCACTGGTATTCAGCATAAATCTGAGGGCTTTTATGTTATTTGCTACACTCATCCTAGTTAGAAAGCAATAAGTCAAAGTTATGGTTTATATGCTCATTAACCCTTGTTTTTCACTAACAGAATGACTTATTGAAGTGTTGTGTTGTAGATAACAAGTGCACAAATATACACACACAGTTGTAGGGACTACTTGTGATTTTACTCTTGTTGCATCAGATATTGTTATTCCTGTCGAGGTTAATGAAAAAGTGGATAAATATGTTAGAAGAATAAAAGAATTGGAGGAAGAGAAGAAACACTAGGAATTAGAGTATTAATGGAGATTCTACAGCATAGGGTGGACATCCTGAAGAATAAGCTGAGTATTGTCCATGGTTCCCATGTGTCCTTGAAATCTTACAAGGAAAAATGTGCAGAATCCATATCATTTTCGAACCCTATACTTACTTTCTAGGTAGGGAGGAAGATGTCATTGGAGAAGCTAAATTCAATTTTGGTGTACATATATAATTTACCCGATAAATTATCTAACACAAAGAATATAGTGGCAACAGTAAATACATTGTTTTCTTTCTTTGTAAGGAACGACCTAGTGATAAAAGGAAAATTAAAGATTGTTGTATAATCTTATAATGCTTATTTCCGTAGTATTTATGATATAGAGGGAAAGCTGAAAGACATCTCCACGTGGATAGAGGATTTTTATTTAATTGTAGAAAGTATTGAAATGTTATTAAACTTAACCGATGATATTGATATACCAGGGTTTAATGCGGTATTAGACAGTTTGTTTAGAGCTGAAGTTGATTTGGTTAATTTTATTTCTGATACAAGGGTCCTAACTGATGTTTGATGTATTGAAGTTATTAGTCAGATCGAGACAGTTAGATCTTTTGAGTGGCCAACAAACAAGGATTTTTCCAGGTGAGAGGTAGAGATGAACACAAAGAAGGAAGTTTGAAACCATGGGGGATCACCATTTTTTACATTTTGTAGTTGGTTGTTGACTTGGTGCTTGAGCTTGTTTATAGGGAGAACAATTATCTGAATAGGTACCTTTACTTTGCCGTAAAAAAGCTCCAGGTATACTACATAAATCAAAGAAATTGTATCTGATAACCTGTAGACAAAAGCGTCAGATGTCATTGTAATGAAGCCAACTTCCTACATAGAAAATTTTGAAGATTTGAAAAAATTTTCCCATGTCTTTATTGTTAAGTATTGTAAATGTTATTTTTCTCTGACTGATCTGAAGCTTATTGCAATCCTTATTCTATAAAAGGATTTCCAATATCACTTAGGAGAGGCTAAGAAATTTTGTCCAAACTTCTAATAGGCTTATACTCAGTTAGGTTTAACAAGTGTAGTGGAATGTTTGTATACAATTAACAGAGCAATATATGTTTTAGTATCAGAGTTTTAGTCTTATTGAGTCTTATTTTCATTGAACAAACTATTGTATCAAGATGATGATTCTGAAAAATCAATGGAATATAACCTTGATTCATGCTCTCCTCTGTGTTGATTCTATGAGATGTGAATTTAACAAATTCATAATTTTCATTCAATTCACTACATATTTTTTATATGTGTATATCTTAATTCTAATCTTTGATCAAGGACCAATTTAAATGCTAGAAATTAATTCATGAGTTCATAGGCTTCGTACGGGGATTGTTATAAGTTTAATTTTAGATTACACTGAAGGATATTATTGTAAGGCAATAATAATTTGATTCGTGAATCATTTTCACTTTGTGTCTTTGCATAAGAAATGGTAAAGTGATTATATTGCCCAATGGATAAGGCACAAGTCAAAGATTTGTTAGAAATTATTTCCTTGGTGATTCAGTAAACATGATTATTCCATCTTTTGATAGAATTCTGTTTATTTTCCAGCTTAGTTGTTGTTTTATCTAATCTCATGCTCCCAAAAAGGTTGATGTCCAATGGGAAATTAGCCCTTACCTAGTATCTCTCAGTTGTGTTTAGAAATATATGAGATCTCTTCTTGTGCTAATGTCATTCAGTGTATATTCAAAGGTATTAAAGTGAGCCCCCCTTGGTTTTACAGAACCTAAAGTGTAGAGGGATGGTTCAGTGTCCTTGTTGGTTGGTCTTGTCCTCTTAATAATTTGAACATTGATGTTGGATATGTTGGTTCCTGAAAAGGCTATACACTTAGAAAGCTACCAGTTCACTCTTCAATCCATTCTATAGAGAAGCAAACTCCAATGTTCAAATTCTTAAACAGGACTGGACCAACTAACAGGGACATTGAATGATCCCTCTATATTTTAGGTTCTACAAAACCACAGGGGACTCCCTTTAATGATTTTGAATAAACACTGAATGACATTAATACAAGCAGAAATCTCATATAAGGCTCAACACAACTAAGAGATACTAGGTAAGGGATAATTACCCATTGATCATCAACCTTGTTGGGAGCATGAGATTAAATAACTTAACAACATACAATAAAATTAAAGATATTCATGGTTTAATAAATTTTGTTGTAGCAAGAAAGAACATGACTCTGAATGAAAACACACTTATAAGACCCACAATAGCTAAGATCGGTGCCTTATCTCACTAGGATTTTGAGTCATCATAAATACAACATCTTATAATAGATTTTTATCCATAGCATATGATATAATAATATTTCCTTACAATATTATTCAATAGTAATCCAAGCCCAGCCCATTTATCACAATCTGTGGATAACCCTGTCAGATCTGCAATCCTAATCAAGCATTTAATTGACCCCTTGGATCAAAGTATGAAAGAAAGATTACATACATCATAACAATGCATTGAGTGAATAAAACCCTTGATTATGTTCATTCAAAACTTGACAACATTACACACTCGAGAGATCTGAATCACCACTATATTTCAACAAAATCCTCTAGTATCTCTACCATACAATGTTCAATACAACTTTCATAAGAATTAACACAGATTCACTTTAAGTGCTCTATGGAGAAATTTTACAATGATTCTAATTCTCAGCTAAATCTTGCTACTGGGACCATAAAAAGTGAAACCCCCTACATGGCCCAGAAAACCCCTTTTGTAAGAACAAGGGAGAAAATAAGCAAAAGAAACCATTTTCACTACTTCGCATATCATGGAATTGGCAGGTGCAAAATGGTAAAATTTTGCATTGGCGCAAAGATAGAAAGTGAAGACTGTGAAACAATGATTTTTCACAGTATCAAAAGGACTATAGAGTAAAGACAAAAAAATAACTATTTTCACAGTATCACAAGCACTATATAGTAAAGACTGCAAAATAGTAATTTTTTCACTTTTTTGCAGGCAACATTAACGAAGACAATGAGACAATAATTTTTTTGCTATTTCACGGAGGACATATTAGTGAGTTACAAAATGGAAATAAGTGAACATTTGAAAAAGGGTAGCGGAATCAATGGTTGAAGTGTGCTGACGGATTTTTTGCACAGTGCAAAAATAAAAATCTTCCCCACTATAACCAATGTGGGATATGTGCCTCTAAGCATTCCTATGAAAGAAAATGTTATATATTTTAACACCCACATTATATTAACACGGATGAACCTTTCCAAGATAAATGGGTCAGGTTTCATCACACTTGCATAATTAAATCTAAGCTGTGCCAAATGTTAATCATGTAGGTGCGCAATGGAAAACCCTGTGTTATATTGACATCGAACGATATTGTTCTTGTCTCCCTGATGTAAAAATGTTGTGTTTTCACACCCGCCATATATTTTACCACTAAGACATGGCCCAAGGATAGAGTATTCGATGTCAAACTACACTTTTTGGCTTCTATACATAAGAAAGACTATATAATTGACCTATTGTAGATAACACATAGTATTATCGATGCGGTGTAGAAAAAACACAGCATTTTCCCAACCTATCAAAGCCAGTGCAAAAAATACACATCTCTTCACATTCCTAGCAGGAATGCATCCCCTTGGCAACACCAGTCATGTTGGTTATTTTTTCCACCATTATCCCATTACAAATATTCGATCTAAGAGACAATTCATGGGCTAAATTCAATATATTTTTTATAGTAGTATATTTTTGGACGTGGATAAACTTCAGACATAATACACCATTGACCAAATTTGAAAAAATCCAAAGACAACATAGATTTTTAACAAACTTTTCAGAATCTACTCTTCGTGATCTACATATTTTGTGGTAGAAAACCAAAAAAATGTTGCCAAACACTTACTATCTGTCACTGATTGTTTTATGCCCTTTTTATTTTTTATCCAATGCACCTTCCGAGTGTGCCCCAGTTGTTAACTCCTATTTTCAAACTTCTCCTTCCATCGGAGGTTCCAACCAGGCTCTTATTCAAAATCATATACTATTCGATGAAACACTTCAGCCTTTTGGACTGTTGATGCGTGTGCAGTCTATGACGTCAGTCATCGTCGGGTAACTTTCTCCTTCACTAGCAGTCTTTTCTAGAAGTTTGACGGTGAATTTTATTCGACGTGACGTTATCATTCACACTTTTCTTCCTTCAAATAACTTGTGCATCATTTCAGCCTTACCAAGGTTACCTGACATGGTATTTTACTTGACGCATTAAGTGTGGCAGGCCCAACACACTTGGAAAGACATCGGTCATCATCCATCTTGTTGGAAATGAAAGATTTGGCTAGGTTTGTTAGGGTTTTTAAAGGGTTAAAATGTGAAAAATACTTGGAAACAAGCAAAAGGAACCATTTGCGTTACTTTGTATGTCATGGAATTGGCAGTTGTGAAATGGAAAAGTTTTGAATTGCCGCAAAGACAGAAAGTGAAGACAGTGAAACAACAATTTTTTGCAATATCGCGAGCACTATATAGTATGGACTGCGAGATAGCAATTTTTTTGTTATACCGTAGCCAATAATTACTAAGACAACAAAACAACAATTTTTTGCTATTTTGAAGAGGACATATTAGTGAGTTGCAAAATGGGGAAAAGTGAAAATTTAATAAAGGGTGGCTGAAATAATGGTTGAAGTGTGTTGACAGGTTTTTCACACATTCCAAATGTCTCGTAAGGAGTATGGAAATTAATGCGCATTAACATTGTTATAAGAGAATTGATTATAAAAGAAGTAATCTAGCTCAGATTGTCAAATTCATTGAAGATTAAACTAAACAAGTGGAAGGAGCAGAGCTAGCTGAGAAGAAATGATTCTGTGACATTCAAACCAATAAGTAAAATTCTCCTCTGACCCTGTAACTTATTGCATTTTTTATAAATTCCTAAGAAAAAAGGAAGCAGATGTTAAGAAGGTTAAGGAGGTTTTCGAGAAAGCAAAGGCACCCAAAGAGATACCTCCACAGAATACATTTCTTAACTTTTTTCCATGTTCAGCAGATACAGGTGCAAAGAATGTATTTTTAGATGAATGGGGGAAATATAGGGATTCTACCATTTCAGTCTCTGGTAAGTCCTTATTCTATTTTTTCTATGAAAACTGAGGTGAAAAGGAACCAAGGTGTAATCCTTGGAAATTGGACTTGGCAAAGGTCATAGTACCATTTATATATGTGTGTATTTGGAGATAATAAATGTTCTAACTAAGCGCTACAAGCCAGAGACTAGAATGATAAGGAGAATGGACGTGTCACCCTTGCTAAATATATCTAGGGCATATATAGAAGAATGTTTTAACCTAAGCAAGCAAGCCTTAACCAAAATCGACAGACACAAAGCTCTTGCTGAATATGAGAGAATGGTAAGGAGTTCCAATTACAGAGAGGTATCATATTTCATGAAAAGGGGTATCGAAAATCAAATTATATCAGTGGATAGCAATGGCCCATATTTAACAAATGGTTTTATGGATTTCTTTCAGAATACATACTATGCATGGGCTCAACTATGTGGAGAAGATGCCAAGTCAAAAATGCCTGTAGATTTCATGTATATGTCTATCCGGATTCAGAACCCTAACTTTTATTTGGAACTTGATTTTTATATTGAGATAGAAAGGTTGCTACATAAGGAGCTGATGGACTGGAAAACAACTAAATTATTTAAAAATTATTCTCTCCTACTATGTTTAATTTTGTACCAAAACATTTCAGAGTACAGAGAATCTTTGAAATTGACTACAAGTGATGGGAAAGGAAATAAATTGCCATTACATCTATGGTGCAGAGCGTGGGACAAGAACAGTAGAGATTATGATTTCAACAAATTTGAAGATATATTTGTGTTATGGATTTTTAGGTTGGTAGGACATCAGAAAGAAAAAGTTCCACCAAAAATCAAAGCATTGATTAGGCCGAAGGAGTATTTGCCTAAAAGGAACTATCTACATAACTTCAATGATTGGATTTGTAAGCCCAAGTATACATTGATTAGAATGTATGGATGCATGCGACAGCCTCATAAATCGCCCATACATGTGTCAGAGAGAATTAGGTTTTTGGAATTCATGTGGCAGATGTTGTGGCTGGAAAAGGAGATTATAGCTCAAAGAAAGAAAGGCACATATATGCCTCATTCTATGAAATTTTCTAGATTCACCATTAGTTCAAATATGTTAAATGAATTACAATAATATATTTTAAAAAAATTATAGATTGGAGAGTGAAAAGAGCAGGGATTATGACCCAGAGGGAGATATCCAATCTATGATTGCCAATCTCAAACACCAATTGAATATTGATGAAGGTGTGATAAGAAACTGTGATGAAACGTCAGCCATTATAGACCAGGTCAAGAAGTGGGGCATTCTTTTGAAGATCAAAGGAGAAAGGTTAAAGACAGGACAACCTAGATTTCATGATGAAGAAAAATTTGAAGTTTTGAGGATTGAAAAATGTATAGAGAATTTTGAAGATTTATTCAATAAGAGTCAAAAATAGGAAAATCCTAAGAAGGTTGAGAAATTAATTGATCCTCCCTAGTAAGGATAAAATTGATTTTGCAGGATTCAAATACAGATTCTCCACCTCCAATGCACAAAGAAGAAAATGTTGTCCCACTTGTTTCTTACAACAATTCTGATGATGGGTGTGAGTCAGAGGAAGTGGCACATATCCTAAGGTGGTTAAGAGAAGATAAGAAAGAAAGACTAGCATCTTCACCCCCTATGTTCGAAGATGAAGTTCATGGATACCAAGTGCAGACCCTCGAGGATGATGTTCCCATTGATACAAACGATGAAAGAGAGGACATTTCTCTCAGATTCCTTCAAAAGGATGATCTCACAAAAAAACAAGAGTTTAAATATTTCTGGATACAATATAAGATGAAATATTTTGAAGAAAATAATAAATTGAGGCTCATGGGTGTTGAAGAGTCTCAACATCAAACCATAATCAAAAAAATGATTGATGAGATTAACCTTGATAATATCGCTTGCACTATTAAAGAGGAAAGGGACATAGTGATGAAAAGTAATATGTTGATTGTGCCAGGGCTTACACTGAAGGAATTGTTCTTGTGGGATCAATTTAGAAAGTAGGATGATCCCATATTTCTGCAGATTTTGATAACTTAGAGAAGATTGAAGGATTTGGTTTTGATCCAAAAATAGAGACTCTAGCCACATGGGTTACTTTTAAGGGTGGTAGTAATCCCAAATTGATTGATATGGAAAAAGGTTCAAAAGGTATGGTTTTCATTCAAACTATTGATAGCACCAATACATTGGCCTCAGCCTTATAGTTAGTACATGGGGCTATGTTTAATAGAGCACAAGTTAAACATATGCAGGAAAAGTTGGAAGAATCTCAACTCAAGGAAGTAGAAATGAACAAAGTAATTAATGAATTATATTTCAAGGTGGCAATGATGGAGAAGGAATTGATGTAGTGTAAAACCTCAGGGTCTAGCATGATAATATTGGCTCCACAAACTATTTCACAAGTTCTATAAATTTTACAACAAATGGATAAAGATCTTGACAAACATGGAGAACTTACTAAGGATTGTGAATGTAAAAATTTAAAGGATATATTGCCTTCTAGATTAAAATGTGTGCTAAAACAATGTGATGAAGTCTACGCAAGTTACAATAGTCAGGTATACATACAAAGAGATGTTTCAAAGAAAATAAGCCTAAGTTGCAAGAGATAATGAGGAAAGGAGGCCTTCTCATTTGGAGCTCAGTCAAGTCTAAGAAGTCACAAGGAGGGATCCAGATGCTCCTTTAGAGATCAAATCAACTGTGCAGATGATAGAAGCCATCTCAAACAATTTAAGTTATATTGAACAAGAGGAGGACAAGGTGAATCAAAGAATGACTTCTTTCGTTTCAAATGGTCACTGGTCAATCCCAGATATTATTGATAAAAATGGCATGGTAAAAGATGTTAAAGAATGGAAGATTGAATTTGAGAAATCACCTGGAAAGGTGGTTGATCAATTGAAAGCAAGATAATTTTACAATTGATATATTTAATGATGTTCTCGACAAAGTTATTTATGTGGAAGCCAAGTTCACAAGATTTCAAGTTGAAGCCCGTGTCGTCTTTGGGAAAAAATGGTGTGATTTGATATTGCTTATTTTTGATATCTCGCATTTCAAGTGGCCGACACATGTTCAAGTGGCTGGATGGATAGTTGAGTATGTAATGCCCCGCCAGAGAACCCAGGAGAACTAACCTAAACATGAGACTAAGTTAACAGGATTAAAAAAAATTTAAATGTTTACAAACAATAATGATAACAACGTGGAAGAAACACAATGAGACGAATAACATATACATAAATACAAATCAACAAAGGTTACAAATCTTGAGGGATCCTTAATGTAGAATTACTTAAAAGCAAAATAATCTACAAAGTACAACTATAAAGAACTAACATAAAAGATATAACCATTGAATCTAATAATATACATTTCATATAATAAGACCACATATACAACTAATAACCAAGGTATACAACCAAATTAACATCCACTGCACAAGTCATAGGGTATGCAATATACATAAAAATCTAATACAATACAATACAATACATCCTCTACAAGGATGTTAACCAATATACACATGGTACAAATGTACAACTCATGAAACTGAACAAGTCTCCAAAAGAATAAGAAGATAGAAGAAGAACTGCAAAAAGGATCATCCCATCATGAAGAAGAACTGTCGGATCTCAATGACAATAAGAAACACTACCACCCGACCTTGTGGAACCAAAGGTCCACTCCTACTGTGTTGAGGAGATAATAACAAGCCCACTCACACGGGTATACAACAACAAGGAAAACATCAAGGGTATACAAGACCATCATAAAGAAATGAATAGGAAGATCCTAGAATCTCTCTAAATCACAATAAGAAATCTACACAATACCAGAGGTAACCGACACATGTAGGATAACCTAAGTTGTATATAGGAATGTGTCATCATGTACGTCTAACCCTTAAGTTTTGTCCTAGAAATTGCAATGGATCCCAGCACTCAAGTAATCATTCACGGTATCAATGACCTCTCAAATAGACAAAGTCACTAACTATGCCAGACACACACCCCTCAAGGCGGAAGGCATAATCTCATCCTCCATATTAGCCTATAATAGTGCTCAAGCATGGGTGAAGAATTATATCTTATTAGATTATACTAAAACCCCCTAATAAATTATTATGTTATCACTTATTATGAATACTTACAATAAATGATCATGGCGGCCATTTGTGAGCCCTGACACTTATTGCAATCCACCCCCTACTATACAACTAGGTAACCTACCCTAGGTTCACAAATGATCATCACGAAGGTATAACATAAACCTTGTCACTAATTCTCGCTCATATAGGGATACACTCTTAGAAAATCATAAAAAATATCAAAAAGAAGAATATAACTCTCGAAAATGGTTCTCGCCTATACAAGAACTATTGGTTCTCAATTAACCAAAAGTACTTAAAATACTCTCACAAGATCACATAAAACAAGTTTGGACAAATCAGGTTGGGTATAAAGATTGAGACCAAATTCGATAACAACATGAACATGCACTGAAGCACACAAAACACCATAGAAATAGAAACCCCAAAACCTTTGGTTTTCACCCTAAAAGTCAACTAATCCCAACAGATACCTGAAACATTACAATTTCATAAAGAAGAGAAACACACAATCTATCTAATCATTCACTCAGAAAACACATCATGGCATGATAAAAACGATTCCAGAAAGACTTAATAAAATTTAGTGATAAACAAATTTATAATCACATTATGCAAGTTCATTCATCTAATAAAATTACTAACAAACTATAATTAATTTTTGAAAGAAAATGCAAATAAAACTCCTATAGATTAATTTATAAAATTTAACACAAATTAATCTATTTTAATAATTACTAAGATTCAAATATAATTACAAGTAAAAGTGTATTGGAATCATCCATATTATTTAATTTAATTTTTTTAAAAAAATTAATAGAATTTTCTAAAAATAAAATACCCACTGCATGCGAATTCAAAAAAAAAGTTTGTTTTTTTTAAATATAATTTCAAAAAATAGAATACCACTCCATGCGAATTCAAAAAAGTTTTTGTTTTTTTTAAATAGAATTTTTTAAAATAGAATATCACTCCATGCAAATCCTAAAAAGATTTTTTATTTTTTTATTTTTTAATATTTTTAAATAGAATTTCTAAAAAATGTAATTTCTACAAATAGAATAATTATTTTAATACAAATAAATAAATCCTTCTTAAATAACATGCAAATAAATATATCTTATAAATACTTATTATTTAAAAAAAAAAAAAATTAATTTTCATAATAAAAGAGAGAACATGCATTTATTCTCATTTTATATTTTACTATGCAATTATAAATCTACATGCAATAATATTAAATTACTTAAATAAAAAAGCATGCAATTTGAAGCAACCAAGAAAAATATTCTAAATTTAATATTAATTCTTTTTTTAAGAGAATTTTTAAACATGCAATTAACTCTATTCTTTTATTTCCATGCAAATATGGACCTGATTTTTGGACAGGAACCTGGTAAGGGTGCAATTTTCTTTCCAAGATAAGGGAACTCACAGATTCGAACGTTTAATCTATTTTTGGCAACATTTATCAAATTTCTCACAAAAAAAAAGACTTTTCCCACAGATCTGAAACCCTAAGGCCAATATTTGAAAACTAAAACATTCCAAATGAAAACCATAATCCCCATTTTTCATCCAATACAATAAAATGAAACGCATATGCCCAAAAATACATATCTGACATGTAGACATGAAGGAAACCATAAAATTGATCCAATAACACATTTTTCCAATTTTATGAAATCAAATGACATGATAACAAACAAGGAAGATTCAAACAAAGGATCTTAGCATTTCAGATGCATAAAAGACATGGATCTGAAAATTAAAATTAACAAGATCAAGATCCTACCTTAATAACTGTTGACAGGAACCAAATTCAAATCTAAATCCAAAAAAAAACACAAATCTAAAATGCTCCAAAATGCTCATAAGCTTTCACAAATCCGCAATCACCTGATTTCTCCTTCTCCCTGATTGAACAGCCTCCAAAATGGCTTTCAATCCAAAGATATAGATAACCATGCAATTAGATTTTCAAAAAGTGAAACCTTAAAGGGAATATTAATTATCTAATTAATAATTTAAAAAAAATGCTTTATTTTCAATTTTCACTTAAAGAATGTACAACTCAACTTTATAATATAAAAACAAAGTCATAATTGAAAATGTATGAGAATATATTTCAATTAGATTAAATCCATTAATCATGCAAATTAAAGCAACACTTAATAATCTAATTTGCACAATTAATTACAATTATTGGATTTAATATTTATTAAATCTCAATTATTTAAATCAAGACTTAATAATTAAATCAATTAATTAAATATAGGTATTTAACTAATATTTAATTATTAAATAGCCATATATTTAATATATCAAGGTTTTAACCTTATAAAAGACACAATTATTAACATTAACATTTACCATAAATATTCATTAAATAAATCAAGTCAAAAGCATTATTAAATCAACTGAAACCCATCTAATCAGAAAACAACTAAAACAGAGAAACAACTGAAACATACATACAAGCACAGACAAAAAGGCTCATGAATCCACATCACTAGACGGATTCCGATAGGGTAGACAGATAGATTCTTGTCCATTTCTAGGACAAAATAAGGGTTTAGGGTAGAGATCTAGGCCTGAATATTATCTCCCCTCTCTTACCATTGAGATATAGCAATAGGAAACGCTCGCTCCTTCCAATTCATGGAAGACGTAGTCCAGTACCTGCAAGCCTGTCATCACAAAGATGAACATATGCATATAATATAGAAAATAATGGTTGAGACCAGTTTATCGTGTGGATTTGTAATACCCACTCCTAGGTTGCTTTCAGTTTTTAGTGTCGTACTCTTTGAAGCTATTATTTAAGTGGACTATGTCAGATTCTTTTAGGCTATGTTGATATACTTCCTTAGTTAGCTTATTATGTATGGATTTATGATTCTTTATCATATGTTAGAAATAGATGAGGTTTCTTGATGATCATTGCTTATACATTATATTAGATGTTTATGAGTACTTACCCCATACTTGCATGTGTATGGTTAGGTTACATGTTTATTTATATATGGCATTTTTGGTGTGGCAGAGGACGGAGACGTAGTTACTTGCATTTGCAAGATCCACACGTTCGACTGATCCCTATCATTGCTTTTTATGATATGTTTTGGATGTACATGTGTGATCTTGTTGTGACATGTTTGTAGGTACAGGGCATCATCTTCCCTGAATTGGTAGGAGTGAGCGAGCCCATAATACATCTCAAATGGTAAAGAGGGGAGTTAGCAATCAGACCCAAAACCCTAACCTAAACCTAATTTGACCTATTATTAGACAAAAATCAGTCTGACTACCCTACCTGAATTCATCCAAGGGATGTGAATTCAGGGTTACCTCCTAGCGGTTATGTTTGTGTTGTTTTTCAATGTCTTCTGTTTGAGTGTCACTTTTTGCTTATTAAAATTTAATTAATTATATTCATGTTCATGTGTGTGTTGAAATTATCCAAATATTAAATGTAGGGTATTTAATTAATATGATTAATTAAATATCTATGTTTAATTATTTAAATAAGTTAAAATGTAATTTTAGAATATTAATTTTAAATTGAGTATTTATTTTCAACTTTGAATTACTGAATGTAAATTGAATTTTTAATTCAATTTTAAATAGATTAAAACTTTTAATTTTGTGAATATATTTAATATATTTTAATAAAGGAATAATCATGCTTTTGTGGGAAGTTGTTTGCTTCCTTTTTCTGAAAATTAATTTAGATAAAATTTTAATTAAAAAGGGTTTTTATTTTTATTTATGAATATTTTTTCTCTCAAAAATTGAAAAGAAGGAAAGTTGGGTGCTTTCTCTGTTTTATTGTAAAATTAGGGTTTGAGGCTTTGTGAAACCATTTTCTGTCATTTTTGAGTTACTCAGACAGGTTTTGAAGAAGGTTGAAGAACTCTGGAAAATTTTGTTGTCATTATGATTCAAAAAGTTTTGCTTGAAGTTTTTGGATTGGATTGGGAGAGGCATCGTTCCAGGGTTTTGCTCTCGAATTTAGCTACAGAGATCGAATCGGAGAAGAGTCGAAACCCTCAGCTTCAGATTCTTTAGTGCATAACTTCAGTGGTTGAGGTAGCGTTTGAATACCCATTTGTTTCATTTTTATTTCCAAAAGTTTTGTGTCTTTGTGTTTGTTTAAAACAAGAAAAGAATGCATAATGATTAATTTAGTTTATGTTTTTGATTTGTGCATTAGGGTTTCGATAATCATGTTGAATTATTTTAGAAAGAAGGCAAACTAGGTATTTCATTAAAGGAACTAAACCCTAGAAAACTAGAACCGAATTGCTTAGGGTTTTGGTTGAAAATTGATAATTTGGTATCAAATTGGTTATGTTGATTAAATCATATAATTCTCTTTGATTGAAGGAAATTGACATTCACCGGAACCTTAGAGAAACCAAGGAAATATGCATATTACTATTACAATTTTTGCATTATAAATCTCCTATTTACTCTATAGAAATTTTTGAAAATTAGATAAAAATCCATTTTTATTGCTTGTTGGTTTTCTTTCAAAAAAAAATACAGAATTGTTAAAATCAAAGCAATCAAAAAAAAAATTAATAATATATTATATTATTAATATACCTTTCTTTTAGTAAAATAAAATAAACAACAAATAACACAAAGAAAAATGAAATTTAAAAAAAAAAAGCAAGAAAAAAAAAATTAACAAAAAAAAAAATTAATGAAAAAGGTTTTGTGAGGGGCGGTGGGGACCACACCCCCCAACGCTACCAAGGCAGCGCGGTTGCCAAGGCAAGCCCGCGCTAGCCTGTGGTAAAAGGGGTGGGGTCCACAGGACCCCCCAATAATATATATATTTTATTTAATATGATTTATTTTTTCAATTTAAAACTTTTTAAATTTTATTTATTTTTAATCCATTAAATTGTTAATTTAAATTTTAAAATTATAATTGATTTATTATTTATTAAAATTGTTTATTTAAACTTTGATAATTAATTTGTTTATTTTTATTTTTTCTAATTTGTATTATTTTTAAACTATTAACTTTAGTTATGGATTTTGATGCAAACGTTAATAATAATACTTTATTAACATTAATTATTAACATTTAATAATTAATTTTATTAGGGTTGATAGTTAAATGATAGTACTAAATATGTTAAATTATCATTGTCCTTTTGGATTAATTTAAATAGGAATTCTTATAAATTAATTCTAGTAGATAATAGTTTTTGTAATGTTGGAATATTTAATTAGAAATTTAATGTTCATTGTATAGTTATTATTGAAATCTGATTATGGATATACTCTAGATGATAGATCCTAGAATTTATTATTGAATTAAATTTTTGAATTTCTCATGTTAGTTACATTTGCGTCAAGATATTATTATGGACTATCTGTTTGGCGTGAGTGTTAACTACGTGTTTAGGAGCTCGTTTTCTTTAAGTTTCAGGTTCGGGATTAGTTTTCCCTAGAAAAGTCCAAAGGCTTTGGGGATGTGTTTTCTATGTTGCATCCTGATTTTGGTTCCAATTCGATTCTTTGAAACCCAACCCTTAACCTGGTTCAGTGTTGCGATTTGTGTACTTTATGAGTTGTACTTGTATGTGATTGCTCCTAATGTTGAGAGGACCTGGAATTTGGGAATTTATGTTTTGTACCACTTCTGGATCAGTATGTGTGTTTAGTGAACCTAGGATAGTTTATCTAGATGTGTAGTAGGGGGTGGCTTGCAATAATGTGTCGGGGCCCACAAGTGGCTAGCAGGATCGTTATTGCAAGTTTCTTAATCCAGTGATAACATTAAACACATTGAGAGACTTAAAATGAATTAATAAGATAAGAGTCTCCCCCATGCTTGAGCGCTTGTATAGGCTAAGATGGAGTGTGAGAAGATGCTTACCGCCTTGCAAAGTGTGGGTCTAGCATGGTTAATGACTTCGTCTATATGAGAAGTCATTAATACCGTATATGGTCACTTAAGTGTTAGGGTCTCGAGGGACTGCTAGGACAAAACTTAAAGGTTAGACGTATATGATGACACCCTCCTATGCACAGTCTAGGATTCCTACATGTGTCAGATGCCTCTGGTGTAGTGAGTCATACCTCATAGCTTGATTTGGTACACTTTGAGTTAGTGAGCTTTCAGGATCCCCTTGCTTAGATGATCCTTCATCTTTGGTTTGTTATCCGAGTGGGTTCTGCTTGTTATCTACTCATCATGGTGGGGTGGGCTATTATAGTTCCACATGGACGGGTGGTAGTGGTTCTTTACCATTTGAGATTCCACATTCGTGTGCCATTGCTGGATGTACTTTGGTTCCTTTGTATTTTTCTTACTCTGATGGAGATTTTGATCTTATCATTTCTATATTGTACATTTATTTATCGTATCGCATGTGATACGTGATTTTGGATAACTATAATCTTATTATTTTAAATAATTACCACATACCCTACGACATGTGCAGATGATGTAGGTTTGATGTATACCTAAGGGTATCAGTTGTAATCTTGTAATTATATCTTTGATGTAGTTTTGTAATCTATTTTTATCAATGAGTAATCTTTTGTTGTGGTTATCTCATTGAGTTTAGTCTTATGTAATTCTACATCATGGAACCCTTGAGTTGTAATCTATGCCTGTATGTGTTCTTGTGAGTAAATGGTAATTACTTCCGCTTTGGTGTATGTTCTTATTTGTAAACTTTAAAAAATATATATATTCTGCAAAATAGTATCATGTTTAGGTTAATTCCTCTTGGGTTCCCTGGCGGGGCATTACACTTGGTATCAAAGCCCATGTTTCTACACTGGGAACTCTGGATAATGTACGCTCATTAGGTGTCTTATAGTCTAAACATTGAAACCAAACATAGACATAAAACCATGTTCTTGTTTAAACCATTACTTTGTGAATCATTCTTGTCTTTGTCTTTATTTGAGTTGTTTGTGATTGTTGTGTGATTTCTGGGTGCTTTAGGAATCATGCCTATCGAGACTAGAGCTACTAGGGGCCGTGGTAGAGGCCGAGCTGGTGGTCGTGGGAGGGGTAGACATCATAACCCTTCTGTGAGTGTCAGACAAGAGAATGCTCAAAAATAGGATAGAGATGAGCATAGAACCGAACAACATGCTAAGTTTGAAGAGCCAGACATGAGGCAGTTGTTTCTAGCGATCCTAAATCGTCTGGGTCTTGATCAGGGTAGAGTGGAGTAGGATGTTTCTCATAAATCTCGGATAGAGGAGAGGGTGAGGGAGATATCTACGAGTCCTCCAAGGAGGAATTATGTACCTAATCCTGATACAGTTGTGGCAAACCATATGAGGGATCTTATGAGATCATGACCTACTCCCTTTGAGGGGAAAGGTTCAGGGTCAGAGGTAGAGACTTGGCTTATTGCCTTGGAGAGATGTTTTGCTATGCACCCCTTCAGTAGCAATACTAAGGCCAGATATGCAATTATGCAACTCTCTCACTTTGCAACAATTTGGTGGAAGATCAAGCAGGAGAAGTTAGGGCTTTGCATGGATATTGTCACTTGGGAGTTGTTCCTTGAGAACTTTTGAGAGTGCTTCCTATCAAATCAGTGGAGGCAGCAGTGAGCAGATGAGTTTTGTAATCTGCGTTAGTTGACTATGATAGTAGAGGAGTAAAAGTGTCATTTTTATGAGCTCAAGCAATATGTCGGGTATGGGCAGGATTCAGCCCTCATGGTTCAGCACTTCATTAGGGGGCTTAATGAACATGTCATTGGGGAAGTTAAGCTCTTTAAGCCTACTAACCTCAGAGTTGCGCTCATCAAACCTACCCTTGCAGAGGTGAATCTATCTTTGGGTCATGGCAGTCAGTTGGGAGTTCATTCTAGTGCTCCTACTTTTGCCTCTAGAGGTAATCAATCTCGAGGAGCTGGGAATTATAGGGTTCCTCCTGCCTTTTTGAAAGTTAATCAGTCCCAGTAGCAGGGGAGATTCATTCCTCCTAATCAGGGTGGTGGTTCTCATTCTAAGAGCTTCCACAATAGCCAGCGCTTCAGGCGCAATCAGTCTAGTCAGCCTACACAGAGTGCACAGTAGAGTGTTAGTAGAGGGAGTTATCAGCAGTCTAGTGCACCTTCGGTTAGAGGAGGTGGTGGTAGCGGAGGTTGTTTTTCATGTGGATAGTTTGGTCACATTGCGGCCAACTGCAGTCAGCATGCATCTCAATTCTCAGGAGAGAGGCCAGCAGCTTCTGAGCCTACAGTAAGGAATTTTGGTGGATCTCGTGGAGCATATGCAGCCTTTGATCGTCATCCAGTTGTGTATCATGCTGCTGTGAGTGAACCTCCAAGTAAAGGGCCAACAGTTAGGTTTCACATTCCTGTAGCGGGGAACGATCCTCAGTGTTTGAATCAGAGAGTTGGGAAGGGTCCTATGGGATCCACACATTGAGTCTTTTGTGACTCAGTTGGATTCTTTTGATTGACATTTCATATCTCTATCCTTGTCATAGGCTTCCAGGAGTAATCCTAGTTTTAGGGGGGGAGGATGTAATACCCACCCCTAGATTGCTTTTAGTTTTTAGTGTCGTACTCTTTTAGGCTATTTTTTAAGTGGATTATGTCAGATTCTCTTGGGCTATGTTGATATACTTTCTTAGTTAGCTGATTATGTATGGATATATGATTCTTTATCATGTGTTAGAAATAGATGAGGTTTCATGATGATCATTGCTTATGCATTATATTAGATGTTTATGAGTACTTACCCCATACTTGCATGTGTATGGTTAGGTTACATGTTTATTTATCTATGGCGTGTTTGGTGTGGCAGAGGACAGAGACGTAGTTACTTGCATTTGTGAGATCCACACGTTCGACCGATCCCTATCATTGTTTTCTATTATATGTTTTGGATGTACATGTGTAATCTTGTTGTGACAGGTTTGTAGGTACAGGGCATCGTCTTCCCTAAATTGACAGGAGTGAGCGAGCCCATAATACATCTCAAATGGTAAAGAGGGGAGTTAAAAATCAAACCCAAAACCCTAACCTAAACCTATTTTTTCCTAGGATTGGACAAGAATCACTCTAACTACCCTACCCAAATTCGTCCAAGGGATGTGAATTCAGGGTTACCTCCTAGCAGTTATGTTTGTGTTTTTTTTCAGTGTCTTCTGTTTGAGTGTCACTTTTTGCTTGTTAGAATTTAATTAATTATATTCATGTTCATGTGTGTATTGAAATTATCCAAATATTAAATGTAGGGTATTTAATTAATATGATTAATTAAATATCTATGTTTAATTATTTAAATAAGTTAAAATGTAATTTTAGAATATTAATTTTAAATTGAGTATTTATTTTCAACTTTGAATTACTGAATGTAAATTGAATTTTTAATTCAATTTTAAATGGATTAAAGCTTTTAATTTTGTGAATATATTTAAATAAAGTAATAATCATGCTTTTGTAAAAAGCTGTTTTTTCTTCCTTTTTCTGAAAATCAATTTAAATGAAATTTTAATTAAAAAGGGTTTTTTTTTTTATGAATGTTTTTTCTCTCAAAAATTGAAAAGAAGGAAAGTTGGGTGCTTTCTCTGTTTTATTGTAAAATTAGGGTTTGATGCTTTATGAAGCCATTTTCTGTCATTTTAGAGTTACTCAGACAGGTTTTGAAGAAGGTTGAAGAACTCTGGAAAATTTTGTTGTCATTGTGATACAAAAAGTTTTTCTTGAATTTTTTGGATTGGATTGGGAGAGGCATCGTTGCAAGGTTTTTATCTCAAATTAAGCTACAGAGATCGAATCGAAGAAGGACTGAAACCCTCGGCTTCAAATTCTTCAGTGCATAACTTCAATGGTTGAGGTAGGGTTTGAATACCCATTTGTTTCATTTTTGTTTCCAAAAGTTTTATGTCTTCGTGTTTGTTTAAAACAAGAAAAGAATGCATAACGATTAATTCAGTTTATGTTTTTGGTTTGTGCATTAGGGTTTCGATAATCATGTTGAATCATTTTAGAAAGAAGGCAAACTAGGTATTTCATTAAAGGAACTAAACCCTAGAAAACTGGAACCGAATTGCTTAGGGTTTTGGTTGAAAATTGATAATTTGGTATCAAATTGGTTATGTTGATTAAATCATATAATTCTCTTTGATTGAAGGAAATCGACATTCATCAGAACCTTGGAGAATCCAAGGAAATATGCATAGTACTATTACAATTTTTGTGTTATAAACTTTCTATTTACTCTATAGAAATTTTGTGAAAATTAGATAAAAATCCATTTTTATTGCTTGTTGGTTTTCTTTCCAAAAAAAACACAGAATTGTTAAAATCAAACCAGTCAAAAAAAAAAAAATTTAATAATATATTATATTATTAATATATCTTTCTTTTAGTAAAATTTCAAAAAATAAAAAATAAAACAAAGAAAAACAAAAGAAAAATGAAATTTAAAAAAAAAAAGAAATTTAAAAGAAAAAAAATTAATGAAAAAGGTTTTGTGAGGGGCGATGAGGACCACACACCCCCCATGCGCTACCAAGGCAACGCGGCTGCCAAGGCAAGCCCGCGCTAGCCTGTGGTAAAAGGGGTGGGGTCCACGAGATCCCCCCAATAATATATATATTTTATTCAATATGATTTCTTTTTTTCAATTTAAAACTTTTTAAATTATATTTATTTTTAATCCATTAAATTGTTAATTTAAATTTTAAAATTATAATTGATTTATTATTTATTAAAATTATTTATTTTAACTTTGTTAATTAATTTGTTTGTTTTTATTTTTTCTAATTTGTATTATTTTTAAACTATTAACTTTAGTTATGGAGTTTGATGCAAACGTTAATAATAATACTTTATTAACATTAATTATTAACATTTAATAATTAATTTTATTAGGTTTGATAATTAAAAGATAGTACTAAATATGTTAAATTATCGTTGTCCTTCTTTTGGATTAATTTAAATAGGAATTCTTATAAATTAATTCTAGTAGATAATAATTTTTGTAATGTTGGAATATTTAATTGGAAATTTAATGTTCATTGTATAGTTATTATTGAAATCTGATTATGGATATACTCTAAATGATAGGTCCTAGAATTCATTATTGAATTAAATTTTTGAATTGCTCATGTTAGTTACATTTGCGTCAAGATATTATTATGGACTATCTATTTGGTGTGAGTGTTAACTATGTGTTTAGGAGCTCGTTTTCTTTATGTTTCAGGTTCGGGATTAGTTTTCCCTAGAAAAGTCCAGAGGCTTTGGGGATGTGTTTTCTATGTTGCATCCTGATTTTGGTTCTGATTCGATTCTTTGAAACCCAACCCTTAACCTGGTTCGGTGTTGCAATTTGTGTATTTTATGAGTTGTACTTGTATGCGATCATTCCTAATGTTGAGAGGAACTGGAATTTGAGAATTTATGTTTTGTACCACTTCTGGATCAGTACGTGTGTTCAGTGAACCTAGGGTAGGTTATCTAGATGTGTAGTAGGGGGTGGCTTGCAATAATGTGTCGGGGCCCACAAGTGGCTGGCAGGATCGGTTACTGCAAGTTTCTTAATCCAGTGATAACATTAAACACATTGAGAGACATCAGATGAATTAATAAGACAAGGGCCTCCCCCATGCTTGAGCACTTGTATAGGCTAAGATGAAGTGTGAGAGGATGTAGGTTTGATGTATACCTAAGGGTATTAGTTGTAATCTTGTAATTATATCTTTGATGTAATTTTGTAATCTATTTTTATCGATGAGTAATCTTTTGTTGTGGTTATCTCATTGAGTTTAGTCTTATGTAATTCTATGTCATGGAACCCTTGAGTTGTAATCTATGCTTGTATGTGTTCTTGTGAGTAAATGGTAATTGCTTCCGCTTTGGTGTATGTTCTTACTTATAAACTTTATATATATATATATATATATATATAATGCAAACATAGTATCATGTTTAGGTTAATTCCTCTTGGGTTCCCTGGCGGGGCGTTACAGGATCTCACTGAAGCAAGTAACTACAAATCTGTCTCATACCATACCAAACACAGCAAACAGTAATGCAAAACATCACAACAATCCATGTGCATATAGACATAGGGTTAGTATTGTTAGAAAACCATAATCAAAATGACATCATAACATATAATTAACCAATATGAAATAATCATAAATCATATGCAAATAGATATAATACAACTAAATAATAGATCAATAGCATAATGAAAAGTAATACATAAATATCCTTAAAATCAATTGAAATAACTAACACATACATACAAAGGTCTAAGAGAGTTTGAAAATTGAAACATAAAAGCAGTCTAAAGGGTGGGTATTACAGAGTATTTGAACAAGCCCGAGGAACCACCAGAGAAGGATGTCGATGAGGAAACAAAATTGTTCTGGATTAGTTTTCTTTATATTTTAGTTTTCTTTGTATTTTTGTAATCTAAAGTTGTCGATTGCAATTAGTTAGTTTTAGGAGTAAATGTGTCGATTGGAAGCTATTTTGCATCCCATCAGTTTTATATAAAATGGGATACCACAACCAATACAAGATAAAGGCTAATAGGCTGAAGGAGATAGGATAATACTATTAATACGATGATATTGTTTTCCTGATGGATAATATACTTGGGTAGTGACTAAAACCACTCTGCAAATCAATTGTGCTCACTGTCTATCACTGACTGTTTTATGCCCTTTTTATTTTTTATCTAATGCACTGGCCGAGTGTGCCCCAGTTGTTAACTCCTCTTTTCAAAATTCTCCTTCCGTCGGAAGTTCCAACCAGGCTCTTATTCAAAATCATATACTAGTCGATAGAAACACTTCAGCCTTTTGGACTGCTGACGCGTGTGCAGTCTGTGACGTTAGTCATCATCGGATAACTTTCTCCTTTGCTAGTAGCCTTTTCTAGTAGTCTGACGGTGAATGTTATTTGACGTGATGTTATCATTCGCACTTTTCTTCCTTCAAATAAATTGTGCATCGTTTTAGCCTTACCAAAGTTACCCGACATGATATTTTACTCGACACGTTAAGTGTGGCGGGCCCAGCACACTTGGAAAGACATCGATCATCATCCATCTTGTTGGAACTGTAAGATTTGACTAGGTTTGTTAGGGTTTTTAGAGGGTTAAAATGTGAAAACTCCTTGGAAATAAGCAAAGGAACCATTTGCGCTACTTCGCATGTCATGGAATTGGCAGTTACGAAATGGAAAAATTTTGAATTGCCGCAAAGACAGAAAGTGAAGACAGTGAAACAACAATTTTTTGCAATATCGCGAGCACTATATAGTATGGACTGTGAGATAGCAATTTTTTTTTATATTGCAGCCAATAATTACTAGGACAGCGAAACTACGATTTTTTTTCTATTTCGCAGAGGACATATTAGTGAGTTACAAAATGGCAAAAAGTGAAAAATTAATAAAGGGTGGCCGAAATAATGGTTGAAGTGTGCTGACAGTTTTTTCACACATTCTAAATATCTCGTAAGGAGTATGAAAATTAATGGGCATTAACATTCTAAAAATGGAATTGATTATAAAAGAAGTAATCTAGCTCGAATTGTCGAAATCATTAGAGATTAACCTGAAAAAGTGGAAGGAGCAGAGCTAGCTGAGAAGACATGAGTCTGTGACATTCAAACCAGTAAGTAAAATTATCCTCTAACCCTGTAACTTATTGCATTTTTTATAAATTCCTAAGAAAAAGGAAGCACATGTTAAGAAGGTTAAGAAGGAGGTTTCTGAGAAAGCAAAGGCACCCAAAGAGATACCTCCACAGAATACATTTCTTAACTTTTTTCCATGGTCAGCAAATACAAGTGCAAAGAATGTATTTTTAGATGAATGGAGGAAATGTAGGGATTCTACCATTCCAGTCTCTGGTAGGTCCTTATTCTATTTTTTCTATGCAAACTGAGATGAAAAGGAACCAAGGTGTAATCCTTGGAAATTGGACTTGGCAAAGGTCATAGTACCAAATATATATGTGGATGTGGAGCTAATAAATGTTCTAGCTAAGTGCTACAATCCAGAGATTAGAATGATAAGGAGAACAGATGTGTCACCCTTACTAAATATATCTAGGGCATATATAGAAGAATTTTTTAACCTAATCAAGCAAGCCTTAACCAAAATCGACAGACACCAAGCTCTTGTTGAATATAAGAGAATGGTAAGCAGTTCCAATTACATAGAGGTCTCATATTTCATGAAAAGGGGTATCGAAAATAAAATTATATCAGTTGATAGCAAGGGCCCACATTTAACAAATGGTTTTATGGATTTCTTTTAGAATACATAATATGCATGGGCTCAGCTATGTGGAGAAGATGCCAAGTCAAAAATGCCTATAGATTTCATGTATATGTCTATCAGGATTCAGAACCCTAACTGTTATTTGGAATTTGATTTTTCTACTGAGATAGAAAGGTTGTTGTATAAGCAGCTGATGGAATGGAATTCAACTAAATTATTTAAAAATTATTCTCTGCTATTACGTTTAATTTTGTACCAAAACATTTTAGATTACAGAGAATCTTTGAAATTGACTACAAGTGATGGGAAAGGAAATAAATTTCCATTACAACTATGGTGCAGAGCGTGGGACAAGAATAGTAGAGATTGTGATTTCAACAAATTCAAAGATATATTTGTGTTATGGATTTTTAGGTTGGCAGGACATTAGAAAGAAAGAGTTCCACCAAAAATCAAAGCATTGATTAGGCCGAAGGAGTATTTGCCTGAAAGGAACTATCCGCATAACTTTAGTGATTGGATTTGTAAGCCCAAGTATACATTGATTAGAATGCATTGATGTATGTAGCAACATCATAAATTGCCCATACATGTGTCAGAGAGAATTGGGTTTTTGGGAATTCATGTGGCAGATGTTGTGGCTGGAAAAGGAGATTATAGATCCAAGAAAGAAAGGCACATATATGTCTCATTCTGTGAAATTTGCTAGATTCACCATCGGTTCAAATATGTTAAATGGATTACAAGAATATATATAGAAAATTTATAGATTGGAGAGTGAAAAGAGTGGGGATTATGACCTAGAGGGACATATCCAATCTATGATTGCCAAGCTCAACCAAATTGAATATTGATGAAGGTGTGATAAGAAATTGTGATGAAACCTCAGCCATTATAGACAAGGTCAAGATGTGGGGAATTCTTTTGAAGATCGAAGGAGAAAGGTTAAACATGGGACAACCTAGATTCCATGATGAAGAAAAATTTGAAGTTTTGAGGATTGAAAAATGTATAGAGAATTTTGAAGAGTTATTCAGTAAGATTCAAAAATAGGAAAAGCCTAAGGAGGTTGAGAAACTAATTAATCCTCCCCAAAAAAGGAGAAAATTGATTTTTCAGGATTCAAATATAGAGTCTCCACCTCTAGTACACCAAGAAGAAAATGTTGTCCCACTTGTTTCTTACAACGATTTTGATGATGGGTCTGAGTCAGAGGAAGTGGCACATATGTAAAGGCAACTAAGAGAAGAGAAGAAAGCAAGAATAGCATCTCCACCCCCTATGTTCGAAGATTAATTTCATGGATACCAAGTGCAGACCCTTGAGGATGATGTTCCCATTGATACAAACGATGAAAGAGAGGACATTTCTCTCAGATTCCTTCAAAAGGATGATCTCACAAAAACACAAGAGTTTAAAAACTTTTGGATACAATATAAGATGAAATATTTTGAAGAAAATAATAAATTGAGGCTCATGGGTGTTGAAGAGTCTCAACATCAAGTAATAATCAAAAAAATTATTGACGAGATTAACCTTGATAATATCACTTGTACTATTGAAGAGGAAAGGGACATAGTGATGAAAAGTAATATGTTGATTGTGTCAGGGCTTACACTGAACGAATTGTTCTTGTTGGATCAATTCAGAAAGTGAGATGATCCCATATTTTTGGCAGATTTTGATACCTTAGAGAAGATTAAAGGATCTAGTTTTGATCAAAAAATATAGAGACTCTAGCCACATGAGTTAGTTTTAAGGGTGGAAGTAAGCCCAAATTGATTGATATGGAAAAAGGTTCAGAAGGTATGGTTTTCGTTCAGACTATTGATAGCACCAATACATTGGCCTCAACCTTAGAGTTAATGCACGGGGCTATGTTTAATAGAGAACAAGTTAAACATATGCAGGAAAAGTTGGAAGAATCTCAACTCAAGGAAGTAGAAATGAACAAAGTAATTAATGAATTGTATTTGAAGGTGCCAAAGATGGAGAAGGAATTTATGCATTGTAAAACCCCAGGGTCTAGCATGATAATATTGGTTCCACAAGTTGTTTCACAAGTTCTAGAAAATTTACAATAAATGGATAAATATCTTGACAAACATGGAGAACTTACTAAGGACTGTGAATGTAAAAATTTAAAGGATATATTGTCTTCTAGATTAAAATGTGTGCTAAAACAATGTGATGAAGTCTACGGAAGTTACAATAGTCAGGTATACATCCAGATACTTATTTCAAAGAAAATAAGCCTAAGTTGCAGGAGATAATGAGGAAATGGAGGCCTTCTCATTTCGATCTCAGTCAAGTCTATGAAGTCACAAGGAGGGATCCAGATGCTCCTTCAGAGATCAAATCAACTATGCAAATGATAGAAGCCATCTCAAACAATTTAAGTTATATTGAACAAGAGGAAGAAAAGGTGAATAAAAGAATGACTTATTTTGTTTCAAATGGTCACTGGTCAATCCCAGATATTATTGATAAAAATGGCATGGTAAAAGATGTTAAAGAATGGAAGGTTGAATTTGAGATATCACTTGGAAAGGTGGTTGATCAATTGAAAAAGGAAGATAATTTTACAATTGATATATTTAATGATGTTCTCGACAAAATTATATTTGTGGAAGCCAAGTTCACCAGATTTCAAATTGAAGCCTGTGTCGTCATTGGAAAAAATTGTGTGATTTTCTATTGCTTGTTTCTAATATCTCACATTTCAAGTAGACGACACATGTTCAAGTGGCTGGATGGATAGCTGAGTATGTAATGCCCTGCTAGAGAACCCAGGAGAACTAACCTAAACATGAGACTAAGTTAACAGGATAAAAAAAATTAAAATGTTTACAAACAATAATGATAACAACGTGAAAGCAACACAATAAGACAAATAACATATACATAAATACAACTCAACAAAGGTTACAAATCTCGAGAGTTTCGTAACATAGAATTACTTAAGCAAAATAATCTATAAAGTACAACTATAAAGAACTAACATAAAAGATATAACCACTGAATCTAATAATATACATTTCATATAATAAGACCACATATACAACTAATACCCAAGGTATACAACCAAATTAACATCCACTTCACAAGTCATAGGGTATGCAATATTCATAACAATACAATACAATACAATACATCCTCTACAAGGATGTTAACCAATAGACACATATGGTACAAATGTACAACTCATGAAACTGAACAAGTCTCCAAAAGAATAAGAAGATAGAAAAAGAACTGCAAAAAGGATCATCTCATCATGAAGAAAAACCGTCGGATCTCAATGGTAATAAGAAACACTACCACCCAACCTCGTGGAACCAAAGGTCCACTCCCACCATGTTGAGGAGATAATAGCAGGGCCACTCACACGAGTATACAACAAGAAGGAAAATATCAAGGGTATACAAGACCATCATAAAGAAATGAATAGGAAGATCCTAGAAGCTCTCTGAATCACAATAAGAAATCTACACAATACTAGAGGTAACCGAGACACATAGGATAACCTAAGTTGTATATAGGAATGTGTCATCATGTACGTCTAACCCTTAAGTTTTTTCCTAGAAATATCAATGGATCTCAGCACTCAAATGATCATTCACGGTATCAATGACCTCTCAAACAAACAAAGTCACTAACTATGTCAGACACACACCCCTCAAGGCAGAAAGCATCATCCCATCCTTCATCTTAGCCTATAATAGCGCTCAAGCATGGGTGAGAAATTATATCTTATTAGATTATACTAAAACCCCCTAATAAATTATTATGTTGTCACTTGTTACAAATACTTACAATAAATTATTCTAGCAGCCACTTGTGAGCCCTGACACTTATTGCAATCCATTCCCTACTATACAACTAGGTAATCTACCCTAGGTTCACAAAGGATCATCACGAAGGTATAAAATAAACCTCGTCACTGATTCCTGCTCATACAAGGATACACTCTCAGAGAATCATAAACAACATCAAAAAGAACATAACTCTCAAAACTGGTTCTCACTCATACAAGAACTATTGGTTCTCAATTAACCAAAACCACTTAAAATACTCTCACAAGATCACATAAGACAAGTTTGGACAAATCAGGTTGGGTATAAAGATCGAGACCAAAATCGATAACAACATTAACATGCACTGAAGCACACAAAACACCATAGAAATAGAAATCCCAAAACCTCTGGTTTTCACCCTAAAAGTCAACTAATCCCAACAGATACCCGAAACATTGCAGTTTCATAAAGAAGAGAAACACACAATCTATCTAATCATTCACTCAGAAAACACATCATGACATGATAAAAATGATTCCAGAAAGACTTAATAAAATTTAGTGATAAACAAATTTATAATCACATTATGCAAATTCGTTCATCTAATAAAATTACTAATAAACTATAATTAATTTTCCAAAGAAAATGCAAATAAAACTCATATAGATTAATTTATAAAATCTAACACATAAATTAATCTATTTTAATAATTATTAATATTCAAATACAATTACAAGTAAAATTTTATTGGAATCATCGACATTATTTAATTTAATTTAATTTTTTTTTAATAGAATTTTGTTAAAATAGAATACCCACTACATGCGAATTCAAAAAAAAAAATATTTTAAATATAATTTCTAAAAATAGAATACCACTCCATGCGAATTCATAAAAGTTTTTTTGTTTTTTAAATAAAATTTTTAAAAATAAAATATCACGCCATGCAAATTCTAAAAAAAAATTATTTTTTTCATTTTGTTTTTTATTTTTTAAAATAGAATTTCTAAAAAATGTAATTTCTAAAAATAGAATACTATTACATACAAATTCCAACAAAAATTATTTTAATACAAATAAATAAATCCTTCTTAAATAACATGTAAATAAATATATCTTATAAATACTTATTCTTTAAAAAAAAAATTAATTAATTTTCATAATAAAAGAGAGAACATGCATTTATTCTCATTTTATATTTTACTATGCAATTATAGATCTACATACAATAATATTAAATTACTTAAATAATAAAACATGCAATTTGATGCAATCAAGAAAAATATTCTAAATTTAATATTAATTCTTTCTTTTTTAAGAGAATTTTTAAACATGCAATTAACACTATTATTTTATTTCCATGCAAATCTGGACCTGATTTTTGGACGGGAACCTGATAAGGGTGCAATTTTCTTTCCAAGATAAGGGAACAAACATATCCGAAGGTTTAATCCATTTTTGGCAAGATTTATCAAATTTCTCGCAAAAAAAAAAAAGACTTTTTCACAGATCTGAAACTCTAAGGCCAATATTTGAAAACTAAAACATTCCAAATGAAAATCCTAATGCCCATTTTGCATCCAATATAATAAAATGAAACTCTTATGCCAAAAACACAGATCTGACATGCAAATATGAAAGAAACCACAAAATTGATTCAATAACACATTTTCTCAATTTTATGAAATCAAATGACACGATAACAAAAAGGAAGATTCAAACAAAGGATCTCAGCATTTCAGATGCATAGAAGACATGGATCTGAAAGCTAAATTAACAAGATCAAAATCTTCCTTTAATAAATGTTGAGAGGAACCAAATCCAAATCCAAATCCAAAGCAAAACACAAATCTAAAATGCTCCAAAATGCTCATAAGCTTTCACAAATCCTCAATCACCTGATTTCTCCTTCTCCCTGATTGAACAACCTCCAAAATGGCTTTCAATCCAAACATAGAGATAACCATGCAATTATATTTTCAAAAAGTGAAACCCTAAAGGGAATATTAATTATCTAATTAATAATTACAATAAACTTTTTATTTTCACTTAAAGCATGCACAACTCAACTTTATAATATAAAAACAAAGTCATAATTGAAAATGCATGAGAATATATTTCAATTAGATTAAATATATTAATCATGCAACTTAAAGCAACACTTAATAATCCAATTTTCACAATTAATTATAATTATTGGATTTAATATTTATTAAATCTCAATTATTTAAATCAAGACTTCATAATTAAATCAATTAATTAAATATAGGTATTTAACTAATATTTAATTATTAAATAGCCATATATTTAATATATCAAAGTTTTAACCTTATAAAAGATGCAATTATTAACATTAACATTTACAATAAATATTCATTAAATAAATCAAGCCAAAAGCATCATTAAATCAACTGAAACCCATCTAATCAGAAAATAACTAAAACAGCGAAACAACTGAAACAGACATACAAGCACACACAGAAAGGCTCACGAATCCACGTCACTAGACAGACTTTGATAGGGTAGTCTGATAGATTCTTGCCCATGTTTAGGACAAAATAAGGATCTAGGCCTGGATATTATCTCCCTTCTCTTACCATTGAGATATAGTGATAGGGCACGCTCACTCCTGTCAATTCATGGAAGACGTAGCCCGGTACTTGCAAGCCTGTCATCACAAAGACGAACATATGCATATAATATAGAAAAAATGGTTGAGACCAATTTATCATGTGGATCTCGCCGAAGCAAGTAACTACGACTCTGTCTCATACCATACCAAACACAGCAAACAGTAATGCAAAACATCACAACGATCCATGTGCATATAGACATAGGGTTAGTATTGTTAGAAAACCATAATCAAAATGACATCATAGCATATACTTAGCCAACATGAAATAATAATAAATCATATGCAAATAGATATAATACAACTAAATAATAGATCAATAGCATAATGAAAAGTAATACATAAATATCCTTAAAATCAACTGAAATAACTAACACATACATACAAAGGTCTAAAAGAGTTCAAAAACCGAAACAGAAAGGCAATCTAAGGGGTGGGTATTACAGAGTATTTGAACAAGCCTGAGGAACCACCAGAGAAGGATTTCAATGAGGAAACAATTATTCTGAATTAGTTTTCTTTATGTTTTAGTTTTCTTTGTATTTTTGTAATCTAAAGTTGTCGGTTGCAATTAGTTAGTTTTAGGAATAGATGTGTTAGTTGGAAGCTTGTTTGCATCCCATCAGTTTTATATAAAATGGGATACCACAACCAATACAAGATAGAGGTTAATATGTTGAAGGAGATAGGATGATACTATTAATATGATGATATTGTTTTCCTGATAGATAATATACTTGGGTAGTGACTGAAACTGATATGCAAATCAATTGTGCTCACTGTCTGTCACTGAATGTTTTATGCCCTTTTTATTTTTTATCCAATGCACCGGCCGAGTGTGCCCCAGTTGTTAACTCCTCTTTTCAAACTTCTCCTTCCATCGGAAGTTCCAACTAGGCTCTTATTCAAAATCATATACTAGTCGATGAAACACTTCAGCCTTTTGGATTGATGACGTGTGTGCAGTTTGTGATGTCAGTCATCATCAGGTAACTTTCTCCTTCGCTAGCAACCTTTTCTAGTAGTCTGACGGTGAATGTTGTTTGACGTGACGTTATCATTTGCACTTTTCTTCCTTCAAATAACTTGTGCATCGTTTCAGCCTTACCAAGGTTACCCGACATGGTATTTTACTCGACGCATTAAGTGTGGCAGGCCCAGCACACTTGGAAAGACATCGGTCATTGTCCATCTTGTTGGAACTGTAATATTTGGCTAGGTTTGTTAGGGTTTTGAAAGGGTTAAAATGTGAAAACTCCTTGGAAACAAGCAAAGGAACCATTTGCACTGCTTCGCATGTCATGGAATAGGATTACTGGCTGAATCAAAAACCTACAAAAAGATACCTTTGAGATACCCACATTTAATCGGTTCAGTCATCTCCAGGAAGAGAATAGCATAGATAATACCATAACCGTGCCCTACGCTCTGCCACATAGATGACACCAAACAGACACATTATTATCTAAAAAACATGATAGAATGATGTTATCCCCTCATCATAATTCTGGAAAAATTTCTAATGGTGGGTTATTTTCTTCACCGTATCATAGATTCATGAAACCAATTAACCCTAATAATGATGTGGAAGGCCTAATTATCAAGGGTAGTATTACTTCACAAATGGCTTGATGAATCATTGTGCAGCTTTAAGGATTTACGAGAAATGGTATGGCCATGGGGTGCACGATAATGGCATTAGATTATGGTTTAAGGAAACACTTGGGGAACAGGTAAGTATGACTTCTCTAACTGATAATTGTTTTTATCTGGAATGCAAAGATGATTCGGTTAAAAATAGATTACTGTCTGATGATCATATATATTATTTAGGGCATGCAGTTAAATTTATAAAATGAAAACCTAATTTTAAATCTAGTATGTTTGATTGCATTTCTGTACCTAGATGGATAAAAATCCCAAACATACCTATGGAACTTATACATAGTGAAATTATAACACATATTGGTGGAAACCTAGGAAGAATGATTGGTTTAGAAATGAAACTTCTTAATTCATAAGACATTAATATGTTGATACAAATGGAGGATAGAAATGATTACCTACGCCATATGAAATTTGAGGCTAACCATATAATTTATCGGTTTAAACCAGAATACTTTTATGGGAATATTTATCAAAAAATATAGCTTAATCCTCACCATGATATTAAAAGAAATATAATAGACCATACTACAAACCTCAAGGAATTTTTTAAACTTGAAAATGATGATGTTCCGTCTTCAAATTCTATCCTTATTGAAGATGGGGAAATATGTGTGTTTCCCATATTTCCTCAATCTATGGTTATCACTCATGGAGTGACTTTACTAGATTGTGGTGGTTTCGATATTACTAATGTATCAAATTGGAACAAAGAAACTAAGGATCATGTGATTCAAAATGAGGGTAGATCTTATGTAAATCTGGTGGAAAAACAAACCGAGCATAAAAAAAAGTCAACAATAGTATTATTACAAAACCCTATGAAAATACAGGAATATTGATAGATGAAGATTGTATCAGTAGAAAGAAGTGGAACCCTGATAATACTATTAAAAACACAATAATTAGAACTAAAAAATCATGGGTTAGGAAACAAGTTATGTCACATTTAGGTAATATGACACCTTATTATGATCAGGTATCCACTAATGAGGAGTTGTTGGATATTTCTGATGAAGAAACCAGTGATGTAGAGGAAAACAGTAGACGAAAAACTAAATGGATTAAAAATATAATGAAATTAGACAAAAATATAACAATAGCAGATATTCTTCAATATCAAAGTGATATGATAGAGATACCAGCAAGCAAAAATAATATAGGCAAAGATTCTCTTATCATTAGTATGGATCATGACCGTAATCAAATAAGGTCCCTTAATCCTAAGTCATTACAAATTATCCCTAAACAGATAGAGGATGGTGCTGGTAAAAGCAATAAGGAAAATCAGGGAACTCTTACATTTTATGTAGACAATAGGTTTAATGAAGATCTAGATGAGAGTGAAATAGGAGAAATTAATGATTTCTTAGGACTAAACCATGATTCTGAGGATATGTTCCTTCTTAGAGTTATAGAATCAATGAGTGAAGGAAACTTGGATATGGGTTCTAATCTGGCTTATGAAACTAAGAGCAGTAAGGATGGAACATTAGGCATAGCTATTTCCTACGCTGGGAAGGAGACTCCGGATTATCCAAAACAGTCACTTAAAAGGGGCAGGAAATCCCTAAAAAAATTAAGACAAAAGGATGGCTCAACTTTAGGACAGGTCAAAATCACATCTATTTTTAATGTAGGGAAGGGGAAGTACCTTCCCAAGGTGCCATGAAAATAACTTCATGGAATATTAGGGGTTTAAATGCCCCTAACAAACAACGTCTTCTTAAGAGAATTTTAACTTCTCTAGAGGCACATCTTTTTTTAATACAAGAAACTAAATTAGGAGAGGAGGGGTATACTAATCTAAGTCAAAAATTAAGAATATGGGAGGTTAAAGGTGTAGATTCGGAAGGAGCATCGGGTGGAATTTCCATTATATGGAGTCCAAGGTTTATTTCTCCAACCTTCTTAGCCTCAAATTCTCATTGGATGGTGGCTAAGATAAATAATTTTAGCAGTAGTTTAGAATTTATTATTATTAATATATATGGGCCAAAATTCCTTCATGAAAAAATAATAGTATTAAGGGAAATTGATGCTTTCATTCAGAATTATCCTAATATGAATATTTTTTTAGGAGGGGATTTTAACTCTATATTAGATATTAGAGAAAAATTTGGTGGATTTAAAAGTATTACTCCAACAATGATAGAATTTAAAGAGTGGATACAAATGATCAATGGGATGGATATACCCTTGGATAATGGGTCATATACTTGGTCAAATAGGAGAATTAGAACTGAATTGATCACTGAGAAATTGGATAGGTTCCTTTATATTGGGGATCTAAAAAAATTAAATGTAAACCTTAAAGCTAGTATTGTTGCACACTCAGGATCAGATCACTTTCCAATTAAATTAAACCTAGAAGAGGATTTGACACCAAAAAAAATCCTTTTAAATTTGAAAAAATGTGGCTTAAAGATGATGAGTGTATGCTTAAGATAGAAGAATGGTGGAAGGAAAAAAGTTTCAAGGGATCAAAAACCTTTATTTTAAATGCAAAACTCAAACATTTAAAACATAGATTAATAGAATGGAACAAGGCTCATTTTGGAAATATATTTGAACAGAAGCAAACCATGGAGAAAGACATAGAAGAATTAAATGAGGTTATCCTCAGAGATGGGATGAATATGGAAACATATAAGGAAGAAAAAAAATTGTTAAGTAGTTATGAAGATATATTGACAAAAGAGGAGTCATACTGGAAACAGAGATCTAGAGAGGTATGGTTAACTGAAGGAGACAAAAATACCAAATTCTTCCACAATAGCTCTAAAGCCAAACAAAATTTCAACAAGATCACACGCATTAAAAAATAAGATGGTACCATACTTGAGACTCCATAGAACATTGCGGAAGAAGCAGTAAATTACTTCAAAGGAATTCTAAATAATATGGAAGGATCGAACAGATTGGCCCAAAATGAGATTTTAAAAATATTCCCAGTATTATAACTAAGCAACATAACAAAATATTAAACTCTAAATTCACTAAAGAGGAAGTGGAAAACGCCTTGAAACATCTTCATCCTGACAAATCCCCTGGTCCTGATTGGTTCCCTAATTTTTTCCACCAACAATGCTGGAGTTTTATTGGGGATGAAGTTGTATCGGCATTAGAGGGTATGAGGAACTCAGGTAGGATACTCCAAGAAATAAAAAATACCTTTATAGCTTTAATACCGAAACAAGATAACCCAGAAAGCCTGGATGATTATAGACCCATATCCCTATGCAATACTCTATATAAATTATTAACTAAAACTTTAGCGAATAGGCTTAAAAGGTTCTTACCTATGCTCATATCAGAGGAACAATCAGGATTTATTCCTGACATATCCATACTAGATGGGATTATTATAGCTCAAGAATTCATACATACCATTTAACATAACCATAATCCTAGAATGCTTATAAACCTTGATATCAAAAAAGCTTATGATAAGGTGGATTGGAGATTCTTGTGCAAATGTTTAGAATCCTTTGGTTTCTCGAGGCAATGGATTAACTTAATCTTTGAATGCATTTCTGGGCCAAAGATGTATGTTATGCTGAGTGGTAACCCTTTCGGTTTCTTTAATATCACACAAGGTATCTGACAAGGTGATCCCCTATCTCCTTTTCTCTTCATCATTATGGTTGATGCCCTAGGTAGAATATTAACTAAAGCAAAGAATGAGAACATGATATGTGGTATCAAGGTAACTGAGGAAATGGAGGCATGTACACATCAACAATTTGTTGATGAAAACCTCCTCTTTGGTAGGGCTAATGAAAGAGAAGCTAAAACAATTAGAGATATACTAAATTTATACTCATTGGCCACAGGACAATAAATAAATAAAAGGAAATCTGAGATCTATTTTTTAAACACACCTAATGATGTCCAACAAAGAATATGTAGTATTCTAAAATATGAAATAGGAGAATTCTCATGCAAATATTTGGGGCTCCCCTTGGATAAGGGCAACAGGTCAACAAATTTATGGAGTAAGGTGTGAGAATATTGATTAAAAGGCTGAAACATGGAAAGGGAAATGGTTAACAAGTGTCGGGAAAACAACTATGATCAAATATGTTCTCTCTGCTATTCCTATTTATCAGATGATGTGTCTAAGTATGCCGAAACGAATAGAAAATGAAATAAATAAAAAATTTAAAAACAAAATTGGCAAGGATCTAATGATAAAAAGTGATTAGCTCTAATTGTGTAGGATAAGATATGTAAACCACTAGAGGAAGGGGGTTTGAATGTAAAGAATATTAAAAAACAAAACATGGCTTTAGGAGATAAATTAGTATCGAAAATGTACAGAGATCGAGAGGCTAAGTGGGCTAAAATTCTTAGATTCAAATACTTAGATGGAAGGGATCCTTTAAGTATCTTCTGGCATCACTCTCCTCCCAAAGGATCAAGGATTTGTAATTTTATACTAGAATGTCGGAATGTTATTACAGATAATATTACCTGGGATATTGGTAATGGCAGTAAGGCTTTATTCCGGGAGGATTATTGTAATGCAGGCCCACCTCTTAGTACTATTCTTAATAATGATCCAGAAATTGAGACAATTAAACATAAAAGGGGGGTATATGTGAAGGATTATATCGAGCTAGATGAAAATAACCCAGCTTTGGGATGGAAGTGGAAATCCTTCAATGACCTTGGAACATCTGAAGATTTTAGAAATAAATTTGAGCAAACTATTAAGAATAGGAAATTAAACCCATCAAAGGACCCAGATAGAATAATATGGGCCAAATCCAAAAATAGGGAATATAGCACTAATTGTGGTTATAAATCCCTAGATAAAGAAGAACAAACTAAGACAATACTACCAATAGACTTATGCTGGAGAAAACATTGTTTGCCCAAAGCTGGAATGTTTACATGGGCTGCAGTTCAGCACAGGATTTTGACAGCAGAATGGTTTGAGAAAATAGGATATAATGAACCATCGAGATGTGCTTTTTGTGTGTGTGTGTGTGTGTGTGTGTGTGTGTGTGTGTGAGAGAGAGAGAGAGAGAGAGAGAGATCATCTTTTTACGAACTGTGATTTTGCATACAAATGTTGGACATGGTTGGCCAATAAGTTAAGATGGAAAACTACATTCCCCAACAATTTGGTGGATTTCCTTACATCATGGCCAAGAAAAATGGACTCTGTATTGTATGGGAAGATATGGAATATAGCGCCTTCCATAATAATATGGGAATTATGGAAAGAAAGGAATAGAAGGATATTTAAAGATAAGAAAATAGACATAGATCAATTGTTAAATAAAATTGAAGCGAGTATTGTAGAGGTAGTGAACAATCGCAACATGATAGGAAGGAGAGATATGGTTTTTCCCACTACAATGAAAAAATCTGAAAACTATGGTTTGGATTAAGGATTCCTTCCTTCATAGGCCAAAACAATGTGGATAAGGAGGCGTTAAGGCGTAATTGTGTGTGGAGACCTCCTACGGATGGTTGGGTCAAATTAAACTTTGATGGGGCTTCTAAAGGAAACCCAGGTAAAGCAGGAGCAGGATGTTGCATTCATGATGAGTCCGGGAAATTGATTGCTTCCAAATCAGTTTTTTTAGGTGTGGCAACCAATAATGAGGCTAAAGGTAGTGCCTTGATAGAAGGGCTATTAATGTGCAAAAAATTGAATCTAGATAAAATTGAGATTGAAGGGGATTCATCATTGATTATTAATGCTATCTAGATGGGAAGTACACAAAATTGGAAACTTAATGGGTTAATTAAGAGAGGTCTAAACATATTAACATTAATCAAACAATATACTATAAATCATACTTATAGAGAAGGTAACCAAATAGCTGATCATCTAGCTAATAGAGGGGCGGAGGGTAGGGATGAATAAATAATTGTAGGCACAAACCGAGAAGTATAGGCATAAAATATGAAAGAAACAAGGAATGAAGGAACAAGGATCATGCGAAAGAAAATCCTTATTTGACAAAGATAATAGAATCATTGATAAAAACAAAAAAGATAATTATTAAGGGTAGGTTTTGTCTTATAGTGAGGATTATGGGTTAATAGCATAAGATATAGAAGATATAAATAAGAGTGATGAGTAGGAATCGACGAGGATATTGAAGACCAAATGTTTCACTTCTATTTGGGCATTAGCGAGGGATAATCTTAAGTAGGGTTATATAAGGAAATTAGATATCAGTATGAGATAAGGTCAGTGAGGAAGAAGCATAAATGGCTACAGCAATAAAACTGAGGTGTACTAAGTCTCGGTTGGCCTTCGATGGAAAGATTACTCTTAAAAGGATTAAAAAGATGATGCTTGTTACTTGTGATATAACGGTTAGGGCTGTTTATATTATTTTGGGGAGTGAATACATTGAAAATGATAATAGTCACAGGATAAACTCAGACATACCAGCAATGTTTATTGCTTCAGCTTTACATGCAGTTCCTGATATTCAGGATATTGGGAGGTTGTGTAGGAAAAATTTTAAAAGAAAATATCTTGTTGATCTTGGTAAGGTAATTGCAAGTATTAGAGACGATTTAACAATTTCTAAACCAAGAGATTATCAGCATTACATAGCAGCTGAGAGCAACATTCCATCATTCTGCATTTTGATGTTTGAGGACAGAAATAGGTATATTGCAGAGTTGTCGGCCATAAGAAAGAATCTAGGTTTTCTGTTTACCTTTATGCATTTAAGACTCACCAGAGAACTAAGATTGGTTTGATAAATTTGTGATAGAGGATGAAGTGGGATTGTGTATTCATTGTGATGAAATGTATGAAGAAGAATGAATAACAAAATCTTGTCCAATATATTGAATTTTTAGCAATTAAAACAATTGCATTTATAATGAGAAAATAAACAATCATTTATGATTTAATGAATATATAGGACATATGTATGTGTTAATGTGAGGCAATACTACATATTCATATGTGGAAATGTTTTCATATAGGTAGGAAGTTATAAATGGATGTTTATTCTCTCACTATGAGTTGTAGTTGAAACTAGCACATATATAAGCATGGGCTCTTGGAATGACCGAAGCTAAATAGTAGATGATAATAAATAAATAGCAATAATGATGATAAAGGAATAATGATTAAGTCAGTAATAAGGACAAATTCAAAAAATCATGGTTAATACATACTAAAAGCATACAGGGAGTAAATTGTGTAGAAGATAGATGAAAAATCATTTAATAAAGGAATAAATTACTCTTACATATTCGATCATGATGAGATCACAATTATTATGACAGATAAATAGTAGTTATTGAGCAATAAATAGAAGTAATGGAACTATTGAGTTATGGAGAATTAAATCGAAACATAATTTATGTTGAAATCACACTAAGTCTATAGAGGGAATAGGAAAGCTTTCATTCGTATCGACATAATCAGGAGATGGAAGGTAAGATGTATATTATTGCGTTACTTATGTGAATTTATCTTAAAATATTAAGACTAATCGATGGTGTGTTACAGAGATGTATACCAATGTGTGGACGTTTCATATCAAACGACCCGAGATATGGCTTTTCTGGGTAAAATTACTCCAGAGCGATGGAACAAAATCCTTTAACCCATGGGTGACTTGGAAAGAAGGGCTATGGAGCGGGTGATAGGTGATACAAATTATGACTATAGTTTTACAATGTGTACTAATGGAGACATTGTAGGGGTTTTTATTTCATGTCTACTAAGGGCTGGATATACAAAGGAGGAAACCATAGAATAAAGTAGGAAGGTTTTCATAGGTAAAATCCTGAGGGGGTTTGGAAGCAATAGTGAGCAATATTAATTTCAGACAAATGGTTCCATATCCCGGAGAGTATATGACAGCAACCATTGGGAGTTTGGAACATGATGGTAGGGTAAGTCGCAGACCATGCTTGGTGTTTAAGGATCTGGAAACCTTTGATAATAACTGGCAGCAAGTAAAAAGAAATCTCCACTTTTTAGTAGTATGGAAACATGTAAAGAATGAAACAGATCCCAAATGGCTTCATCAGTACTTTGAAGCGGAGGGCTTCAGTATACCACCTTCAGTTGAGCAGCTCGATATGGAGCAATTGCAGAACAACCCTCCAATCTTCATTAAAAAGTATGGTTGAGCAGAACTCCAAGCGCCAAAGCTGAAAATGGGCATGAAGAAGGAACGGACATGACGAAATCTTGATCATCAAACGAGAGGAATGAATCACCATAGTCAATGAATAAGGTTTTAAGTAGCACATAGTAGCTATGAGACTGGTAATACTTTTAATTAAGCTCTTTTTAAGGTATAATTCCATAGGTATTGATAGTATAGATTGAAGACTCATATCTTAAATAGATGTTTAGTAAGATGAATAGGTGATAAGGAATATTATGTCATAATATCTTTATGAACATTATACGCTAGAATTTATTTTTATAACCAGATGCTAGAAAGGACATGTATTAAAATAAAGTGGATACAAGGCATATATATATATATATATATATATATATATATATATATATATGTTGATTTATTTATATGACTTTGGAAACATGAATTTATTCCCAGAATATATTATTTATCCACAGAGATGTTCATTAACTCATTCAGGAAGGGATATAAATATGTTGGTATCATGATGTTAAATTGAACAAGTTAAGGAAAAGAATAGGGAAAGGGAAGAAACAGAGCACAATAAAATAGAATTTTGTGGATAGGTGCATAAGTTCAAACAGACACATTCAAAAGGTACACTGCAAATTTGGAAAATACAAAAGAATCAAAAGACCAATGTGCAAAGGCCATAGGTAGATATGATTATAGGTTAAGTACAGCAAACGGGGTAATAAAAGTATAAATAACTCTGAAAATATAGATAAGATTCCTTTTTCAGTAATCACAAAGAATATGGATAGGACAAATGGAAGTGGGAATATTACTTTTAACACTAAAGAATTGTAATTGTATTATTTATGTTTTATAAGTAGAGAACGGTAGACGAGGAAAAGCACAAAAGCTAGGAAATTTCAGATAGAGGTATCATGGTAATCTCTTATTTTGAAGTCAAAACATACCAGTATGGATTGATTTCAGGTAAGAAATAACTAGGATATCAATGTCTCATTTTTTTGAGGATATCTCTTTAAAACATAAAATATATAATGATGATGCACAGATTGGTGAACGACATTAATATGCAAAGGTAAACGCATTTAGTGACATATATATAGTATTCAAGTTTGAATAGATATGTGCATATATATTCATAGCTGATTATGTAGAATATATAAATCTATTAAGACAGGCTTTTTTGTTTTAGGATTAAGGGTATAATATGATCAGATAGAAGGATAGCCATGTTATAATGTTATGAGAGTCATGTTATAATGTTATAAAATTATTTTAGGCAGAGAAAGTTTTGTTATTTGAATGCTATGCTATATTAATACTATTTTCCTTAAGTGAATGAATTATTAAGGATGATCATAACAAAGTATATTGTATTAATAAGATGCACAGACAGGATACAGATGGAATGCACTTTAATTCTTAATATCTTTTTGTTTCGAATTAGGAATGATAACTATGTAAGGATGTATTCAGGTAGTGAAATAAAAGCACTTAGGGATCTCAGAATGTTGCTTTTTAATTTTCAAATGCAATATAGAAGAAAATTAATGAGATATGTTGATTAACCTCCCCTTGAAAAGGTATATGACGAGTAAAGTCTCAAAGTAGGAAAACTGTAATATGGATTATAATTCTAAGATGACAACAAACATATATATATATA
>MU223456.1:307441-330919 GCA_018584345.1 Thuja plicata | reverse complement strand
ATTTAATAGGATTCATTAGCAGTTAATAGTAGTGTTCGTAGAATGTGGTATGTATGTAAGGATATAGATATGGTTTTAAATCATGGATAAGAGGAATAATAGAAGGTAGTATTGGTATCTAGAATGAACCTATGAATATGGACTAACCTTATACCTTAAAAGTAATAGAGTTTTGTAAAAAGGGGTAAAGAAATTTATGAAGGCTAACATATGAGATATGTCAGTATTTGGTATATAGATATTATATCCAGGAACATGTATGGATAAATGAAAATTGGTAAAGACTTGACTCAGAGGTCATAACTGGTATACTCAGAGAGAACGGAGATCCTTTATATCTTAAAGGCCTGATCAAAACAAGGGTGTCAATATACCATCCGGATAATGAAGATTGTAATTTATAATAGAATGTACACATATATGTCTACAAAACAAAATGGATAGATCCATTTCTCTGTAAATGAGGAAATGTCTTCATAAGTAAATGTAAATATAATGATCTGGACCTTGGTCCCAGGCTGGACTAGAGGTTTTCTTCTCCATTCTTTCCTACCAGTGCCCGCAGTGAATAGAGACTATAATTGTATTAATATATTAATAAAAAAGTTTGGCTATGGCCCTTTACCGATCAAAAATAATAATAATAATAATAATAATTACTAAGATTCAAATATAATTACAAGTAAAAGTTTATTGGAATCATCCACATTATTTAATTTAATTTAATTTTGTTCTAATAGAATTTTCTGAAAATATAATACCCACTGCATGTGAATTCAAAAAAAAAAGTTTTTTTTTTTTAAATATAATTTTTAAAAATAGAATACCACTCCATGTGAATTCAAAAAAGTTTTTTTTTTTTTTGAAAACATAATTTCTAAAAATAGAATATCACTCCATGCAAATCCTAAAAAGATTTTTTTTTATTTTTATTTTTTTAAATAGAATTTCTAAAAAACGTGATTTCTAAAAATAGAATACTATTGCATGCAAATTTCAACAATAATTATTTTAATAAAAATAAATAAATCCTTCTTAAATAACATGCAAATAAATATATCTTATAAATACTTATTCTTTTAAAAAACTTTTTAAATTAATTTTCATAATAAAATAGAGAACATGCATTTATTTTCATTTTAGATTTTACTATGCAATTATAGATCTACATGCAATAATATTAAATTACTTAAGTAATAAAACATGCAATTTGATGCAACCAAATAAAATATTCTAAATTTAATATTAATTCTTTTTTTTTTTTAAGAGAATTTTGAAACATGCAATTAACTCTATTCTTTTGTTTACATGCAAATCTGGACCTAATTTTTGGACAGGAACCTGGTAAGAGTGCAATTTTCTTTCCAAGATAAGGAAACTCACAGATCCAAAGGTTTAATCCATTTTTTGCAATATTTAGCAAAATTCTTACAAAAAAAAAAGATTTTTCCCACAGATCTGAAACCCTAAGACCAATATTTGAAAACTAAAACATTCCAAATGAAAATCCTAATACTCATTTTTCATCTAATACAATAAAATGAAACTCTTGTGTCCAAAAAGATAGATCTAACATGCAAACATGAAGGAAACCACAAAATTGATCCAATAACATATTTTCCCAATTTTATGAAATCAAATGATATGATAACAAACAAGGAAGATTCAAACAAAAGATCCTAGCATTTCAGATGCATAGAAGACATGGATCTGAAAGCTAAAATTAACAAGATCAAGATCCTACCTTAATAACTGTTGAGAGGAACCAAATTCAAATCCAAATCCAAAGCACAAATTTAAAATGTTCCAAAATGCTCATAAGCTTTCACAAATCCTCAATCACTTGATTTCTCCTTCTTCCTGATTGAACAACCTCCAAACTGGATTTCAATCCAAAGATATAGATAACCATGCAATTAGATTTTCAAAAAGTGAAACCCTAAAAGGAATATTAATTATCTAATTAAAAATTAAAAGAAATGTTTTATTTTCAATTTTCACTTAAAGCATGCACAACTCAACTTTATAATATAAAAATAAAGTCATAATTGAAAATGCATGAGAATATATTTCAATTAGATTAAATCCATTAATCATGCAACTTAAAGCAACACTTAATAATCTAATTTGCACAATTAATTACAATTATTAGATTTAATATTTATTAAATCTTAGTTCTTAAAATCAAGACTTAATAATTAAATCAATTAATTAAATATAGGTATTTAACTAATATTTAATTATTAAATAGCCATATATTTAATATACCAAGGTTTTAACCTTATCAAAGATGCAATTATTAACATTAACATTTACCATAAATATTCATTAAATAAATCAAGCCAAAAGCATCATTAAATCAACTGAAACCCATCTAATCAAAAAACAACTAAAACAGAGAAACAACTCAAACAGACATACAAGCACACACAGAAAGACTCACAAATCCACGTCACTAGACAGATTCTGATAGCGTAGTCAGACAGATTCTTTCCCGTTTCTAGGACAAAATAAAGGTTTAGGGTAGGGATCTAGGCCTGAATATTATCTCCCCTCTTGTACCATTGATATATAGCAATAGGGCACGCTCATTCCTGCCAATTCAAGGAAGACGTAGCCTGGTACCTACAAGCCTGTCATTACAAAGACGAACATATGCATATAATATAACAAACAATGGTTGAGACTAGTTTATCGTGCGGATCTCGCCGAAGCAAGTAACTACGACTCTGTCTCATACCATACCAAACACAGCAAACAATAATGCACAACATCACAATGATCCATGTGCATATAGACATAGAGTTAGTATTGTTAAAAAACCATAATCAAAATGACATCATAACATATACTTAACCAACATGAAATAATCATAAATCATATGCAAATAGATATAATACAACTAAATAATAGATCAATAGCATAATGAAAAGTAATGCATAAATATCCTTAAAATCAACTGAAATAACTAACACATACATACAAAAGTCTATAAGAGTTCGAAAACTGAAACAGAAAGGAAGACTAAGCGGTGGGTATTACATAGTATTTGAACAAGCCCGAGGAACCACCAAAGAAGGATGTCGATGAGGAAACAATTGTTCTGGATTAGTTTTCTTTATGTTTTAGTTTTCTTTGTATTTTTGTAATCTAAAGTTGTCGGTTGCAATTAGTTAGTTTTAGGAATAGATGTGTCAGTTGGAAGCTTGTTTGCATCCCATCAATTTTATATAAAATGGGATACCACAACCAATACAAGATAGAGGCTAATAGGCTGAAGGAGATAGGATGATACTATTAATATGATGATATTGTTTTCCGGATGGATAATATACTTGGGTAGTGACTGAAACTGATATGCAAATCAATTATGCTCACTTTATTTATCACTACAAACAAAATTGGTTTCTTGTCCAAGATTGAGGAAGTAAGTTCATTATTTTTTGGTTGAATTGGTCCTTTGAATTTTCAGTTTCAAGAATTTTGTCTTATCAGCTATATGTCAGAGAATTGAAGTTGTGATTTTTTTTTTTTGAATATGAGGGGTTGTATAGGAATCTCTTACCTACACAATTTGTGGTCCAATTGGTTTCCTACCAGGGAATTAAATTCATTTAGACTAAAATTAATATCATAACCACTTCATCCTTGATGTCATGGAGGAGGGAATCTGATATTCAACTGTAAAGTGTACATAAAAATTCAAACAAAGCTTGACTACATTCTGCCCAATTAGTTGGATAAGGGACTGGCCTATGTATTTCCTCAAAGAAGTTTTTTTACATTTGCATGAGCATTGAAGTTCGTCGAGGTCAAGATGTTCATGTCTGCAAGCTAGCGATTTTTTTTCACAGGTTAGCGCAAGTCTGCAAGGTCAAATCAATGTAGCATAAAAGACTTGCCACCTTGAGAAACAATTCAAGTCCTTTCTTATAGAAAATAATAGATATTTTTTACCCTCCTTTCAAATGCAGAAAACAAGATGCATTTCCTCTTCTGAAAAATTATAGCACTTGTCCCACGGAAGGTATCTCAGATCGGATATCTATGTGGGGCAATGGTGGGGAAAGTAGGTCAAAGTTAATTGACAGAATTGGGTTGCAGAATGGTGTTGTGCAGAACATTCCATCAGAGAGGAAGGAGTTACTTGATATTCACGAGTTCACATATACAAACTCTTAAGGAAAGTTGTAGAGACGCTGAAAAACACTCGTGCATTCCCAAATCTCATGACTGAAGGAGAGATCTCCTAAAAATCTCCCAACAGAGAAACAAAAGTAATTTTAGCCCGGTAGAATTTATCGGCGCCACAATATGTCTCATTCACCGGTAAAAAAAGAACGCGCTTGCGAATACACACAACATTTCCTGTGAAAGCACGCAATGTTTTCTACCTTGCCCAACAAACGCCAAGAAATGTCATCCATGATGCCCATATAAATGAGAAGACAAATTAGAGAGAGGATGTGTCCAATGTTATATGGCTTCAGGAAGCGTAATTGTCTTTGTTTTTGTTTTTTTGAATTGTTAATTTTGAAAAATAGCTATCGAAATCCATTGTAAATTCCATATAATCTGTATTTTCAGTTGTAAGCATTTAACATTTTGAAGTAATACAGAAAACCAATTCCTTTATTTGGAAATTCTGTTGTAGATTTGTTCATTTTCAAACAAGTTCTCAGTTATAATAATCTTAACTGTCAAAACAGTTTGACATATACTATTGTTGCACACATGAAATCAAGCTAACAGATTTAGAGGATGTGTTATTTGCCTAAAATTTAGTATTCAAATTTGTACATATCTGAGTTATATAGATGCATTTTATTGTATGGTATGGAGTACTCCATAATTTATTGAAACGTGACGGACATGAAATAAACTAATGTTTTTTTCTTTTCTTTGTGTACATTACAAACATATTATTAAGAATTGTCTGCTTCAGTTTTGCAGGTTACTAAAAAATTACAGATGAACCACACCAGAGAACGCCTACGCCAGCTGCCCGATGAGTTACAGAGGCAAATTCTTTTGGCCAGGGCAATAGATGCATGGTGGTATGGGTGGGTGATGGCTTATGTTCCCCATTCAGCACACCCTCACAATGTAGAGATCATTGTCTACGTTTGGACATTTTATTGCAATGCTCTTCACAGCGACAGGCAGATGGACCTTATGAGTAATATTATGACACTGTGGCCATCGAGGAACCATCAAATTGTCATGGACTGTACATATGATCTCACTTCGTGGGGCACGCAACTTCTAGATGTAGTTTATGACCACGCGATTGAGTATGCAATAGACTCGTGCTAGACTACAACAGACTCTTCATGTCAACTGACAACGCGCCCGGACGATGACAAGATTCTATGCGGACCACATTTATAGGTGGCTGAGTAGGTTGGCTGGTTGATACATAAACTTACTTGTCTTTACATATGCCTAGACAGACATATTGGGCACCTTAATATGTGACATTTAATATTAATATTCTTTCCTCTTTGATGTTTTTATATATGCCTAGACAGACATATTGGGCACCTTAAGATGTGATGTATGCTATTAATCTTCTTTCCTCTTTGATATTTTTACATATGTGTAGACAAACATATTGGGCACCTTAATATGTGACGTATACTATTAATCTTCTTTCCTCTTTGGTGTTTTTACATATGCCTAGACAGACATATTGGGCACCTTAATATGTGATGTATATTATTAATCTTCTTTCCTCTTTCATACGTTTTGATGCTTTTAAATTAGTTTTTGATGATAGATGTACAATGTTTCCAATATTGTGCATGTTGGTTTACTGTGGAGATTTTAAATCGTAAATGTAACCTTAAATATTGTCATAATCAAAACCCCTAACCGTAATAGTAATAGAAACCCTGAAGTAAACTCTAACCTTTACCCTCATATTGTGATTTGAAACACTAATTCAATAAATTAACTCTTCAATATATTTGATTAAATTTAGTAATATCTACTATTAAAGTATAATTAACTTGTGTTAGGTTTAAATTTGATATTTGGTCAAGGTTCAATTTGGTTTTGTCTTTGGTTTGGTTCAATATTATGGTTATAGTTGACTGCCTACAATGTTAAGTGTCCGGTATTTTTCTCGTTGTTTCTTAACACCCGTAACAAAAGTATGATGTATTTTTGGCCCAAAACGGACCAAGAAAGGATAATAGTAACAGTTTTAAAGCATTTCTACCTTCTACACTTTGAGTTCCACAAACTCAAGCGGGTTTACCAATTCTCTGCTTCTACTGGCTCACACAGAAACACAATTAAGCAGATTTACAGTGGATTTTCTATAGAAAGCTTGTTTTGTAGAAAGACTTATTTAATAAAATGTAACATACTAGATTAACTAAATATTTGTGAGTAATGATAACCACACACTCCAATTTTATAAAATATCAGTGGCTTATCATATGGTATGCAGTCACTTTAAATGCATGAATCCCCTAACAACAACAATCACTTAAGCACAGTTGCAGATTTTCACAAGAAAGGAATATGCCCTACATATCACTCCACATTCATACTGTAGATGTAACCATAAAATTTGTAAAGATGTTCAGAACTCATTTAAATCATTCTAAGGAAATTAATTGTTTCCTTCAAAGAAACCCTAAAACAATCTCACAATCTACCATATAGATACATAAATTGAAGAGTATGTAACCATTCAACTTAAACAAATTCTGAAATTAAGAACAAAGACAAGCATATTGGAACTTTGAAAATGCTTGTGAACTTCTATTTGCATTGATATTAAATTATTCGGTGCACTCAAAATAAACTTCAAAACACTTATCCAAAAACAAGGTCTAATATTCGGATCTTAACAATGTTTCCTTCTTTGATTCAAAAATGGTTATCCATATTTTAGTAGTCCTTGAATACATTTATATCAAGATTAAGGTTTGACAACATAAACTATCTTAACATAAACATATTAAGATTTGACAAATGACTTGTATATTCCTCATTTTTGTAGACCTCTACGTGTCGACTTGAAACTTCCAAAGAAAATTCTTGTCAGAAAAATTTATCGGTTATTGCTAGCACGAGTGGCAAGATCGTTGGTGGTCCGTAACTCTGGAAATCTGACTGCTACAACTTCCATGAGTGCACTCTTCCATTTGTCCAATGGCTTCGGAAAACCATCCTCGAGAAAAGAGGGCAATGCATCCATGACATCGCAGTGGAGTTGCTTTATATTTGTGTTTGATTTCATACCCCATTCCTCGTGCGCACTTGTTAAAAATTTGCCCAATCGAAGCTGCTTTGTATACTCTAGATCAACTGTCTTCATGTTCTGTCTCATTCTATCCTTTAATATTCTATGTTCCTCTTCCACATTACAAGTGTTAGAATAAGCAGCCCAATACTTATCAACCATCTTCATCAATCTTTCACACCTTTTATGAATAATGTTTATAGCCAAAACATCCAATTCATTACCCTTCTCCTTTATTATCTTCTCTAGTTTCTCCGCTTTAAACCTCCAATAAGTTGCATCTCTCATTGCTGCGATCACCCTGCGTTCTGCATCATAATCATCGGTTTTCAAACCGTAACTAGTGGAACTACCTTCTTGTGTCGTCATGGCTATCTCTTTCCAAGCTTCCCTTTCTTCCCCGCTTCTCTTCAAAGAATTCTTGTAATTGTTTAGTTCTCTGACTAAAGCATCCACTTGAGATTCATTCATCCTAGCAACATCCACATTTAATCGTGTTGTCTCTCGTGGATGAATTCTACCAACTTGATGAACAAGTAAGTGTCTGAATGCTTCATCAGCATCTACAAGTAGTGGCCTCTGATCTCTTAAGTATATAGCCCATTGCAATAAAGCCTTCTGATCAGGACCGTAACAAGATCCAGTGACAATATCATGCAAATCTTCAGGCTTAATTCCTAACCCATGACCTTTTTTTCTTGCAAAACAGTCAAACATCAATGCAGCTTACATATCCCATCCTTGGTACAAGATAAAACCAACATCCTTAAGCAATTGTCTTCCTCTTTGTGGAGTGATTTGTTGTAGTTCCTTCTGAACTTCTTCCTCTAGTGTATTTTCAAGAACCTCATATTCCACATTCTCAGAGGCTTCCCTCAATTTGCTTCGTTTATATTGATATAAAAAAGATTTAAATTCTTTAGAAAAAACAAAGACATCATCAGAAATCGTCTCCTCATGCTCAATTTCCCTCATATCCCCTAATCCATTTGCATGCAAAGGTCCCAAGTTAAGTTCATTTTCCTCACACTCGAGAAAATAGTCTTCAACCCCAACCCGTGCTTCTTCTCTGAAGAGGACATCCTTATCATCACCTCCAGTGTCTAGAGACAAGTGTGCAATTGGGGAGTCTTTGCTAATCCTCAATGGGGGCTCTTTAAATACCTACAAAGGAACATTATTGACAATCTATGCTTCATGCTCAATCAATTTCATGGCTCTAGCCACTAGATCTATGATACCTTGGACGGCTTGCATGTTAATTCTTCCTCTTCTTATTTTCCATTGAAAAGCCTTTTCCAACTTTTCATATATTTCCTTCATGTTAATAGCTTCATCCCTTTCCAAGTTTCAGATCAAATCATCAATGACCAAAGGTGTATGCCCAAATAATCGCAACTTCTGAGATGCTCTAGCTCTTCCTATATCTGCCTCACAACTTCTATGTAAGCAATCCTGTCAGAAACTATGATTGGGAGGTCGTTAGGGATACCTTCAAAACCGTAAACCCTAATCCTTGTATAATTTTGAAAAGCATACTAGTCACCCCAATTGTGGTCTACTGAGCTCTGTTTAATATAGTCCTTAGGTTTGAGAAACATTTTAATTTCTAATGACAGTATGATTTTATTCTCCTCTTAGTAGTCTCATCAAAGGCTTGACAAAATGCTCTTCAAAACATAAATAGTGTGAAAAGGTAAACCTGCAATCCCAGACTTTTAACCACAAGTGTACTGAATGTCAAAACCCTTGAACATCATACTCCCTAATTGGCAATCCCTCACCCTAGCCATTGTTTTCTTGTCCAAAAAATAGAAACATATGCATCAACAAGGAATAATGCTTAAACTTTAACTTAGATGAATCTGTTTGAAGCTTTTCTAAATCTATATTAATTTTGTCAGCAACAGATGTGGCAAAATCAAAATAATTAGGGTCTTTAGATTGTACATCAACTGCAAGGACCATTAAAGCTATATTCATCAAAAGAGGGATCTCAATTCCTCATACCTGGCCAGTAGTCATGTGAGTACACTGCAAATATGGGTGAAACAACTTCATATCGTATGGTGGGTGGTCATCGCTTGAAAATACTGGTCTTGAATTTCCTACCTTAGGGCGATGAAAAGACAACACCCAAATCTTGTACACCGTTTGTAGGGAAAAATACTCCTCCCTTAGTTTTGGTATGTTCAAATTGGCTTCATAACCTGTCTCTAGCTGAAAACCCTTCTCAATTGGTTTTTTTGTGATGAAAATCAATAGTTTGTCGGAAGCTGCATTTACAGTCTTAGTTTTGGGATCATAACCCTTGATAATTTTCTACATCAATTCAATATTTACAAACACATTCGAAACAACTAGTCTTCTCAAATTTGTCTTCCATGGATGGCACACTGGGGTCCTCTCCAGCCTCCTACTGTAATGAAACATAAACAATGCATAACCCCTAGGCGTAGTCCAGACATCCACTTCGTCACATCTATCCTCAATTCCTTCCTCCCCTTGCTTCACCTTCTTTGACCTCTGAGTAGATAGTGGAAATTGGTCAAGCAAACCTTGTTTTAAATGTCTTCCATCGGCCTTCTGCCTCCTTGGCTTGTTTTCCTCAGTGGGCTGGTCAATTGGGGCATCCTTCTATTTTTTTCACCTCAGTTTCTTTGATGAGGAAGGTTGCATGTGTTTCGACTCCTCAGCAAGCTCCACAATTCACTCGGCAACTTGATGAAACTCTGTAATTCTCAATTTTGGAAATTCTGCAACTCTACCCATTGGAACGGTCATGTACGGCTCAGACTGTCTTCAGGAAAAAAATTAAATTTATTAATTTTATTTGTGCCCGACATTCATTTCAATTTTCAATGCATTCGAAAGATTACGTGCCATCGAGTAATCCTTTATGATCTTCTTCGCAAGACCTAGTGGTTTATCGATTAACTGGAAACTCTCGTTTTCTCATTTTTATCCTTATTTGATGTCATAACTTATTCAAAATCACCTTCGAACAATACTATCTGCCCTAACTTGACAAAATGTCCTATTGAATAACCATCAGGTTTTGTTAACTTCTTGCACAACTTACTCGATGCCTTTATTATCCGATGGGTGTGTATGCGGGCGGGGGCTTCCGATGTCGGCATCATTTGTTTTATTGTTCTTCTGACAATTGTCCTTTTAAGTATATTGAATGACAGAATCAATCCGTCGTACAATCCCTTTTTAAGTTACTCGAAGCTTCATTTCTTCCTATACAAATAATGCTTTAAATTTATTGCTTAAATGCCCTTGAACAAGAACAAATCAAAAACAAGTTAATGGTACTCCGTATTAAATTGTTAAATGTTGCCTTACGTCCTACCAAGTGTATTGACAGTTATGGCAAAATGGTCGAAGAAGACAGCTTTCGGACAACGTGAGTGACTGTTACGCTAATGTCTGAGTGTTATGTTAGCAAACTTGGGCAGCAAGTGGGAAGAGTCGACGGGAAAAAAGTGAGCATTTTAAAATGGCGTGAAAGGTTGTTGCATTTGTCTCATCTGTCTAGTCTCATCGAAAACACTTTGTATTTTTGGCAAACAGTGGGTGAGAAAACAATCTGGATTTTTGGTGACGATTGGCCGCGAAAACACAGAAGGTTTTCGACTTGCGGGTAACAATTGCGCCCAGCAAAAATAGAGATTGAAGAATAGAAGACATTGGAGTGAGTCTGAAGTTCATACTTACTCGGTCATTCCCTCATTCCTGTCAATTCGGCATTCCCCAATAGATAGAGGGGGTCGGCAATTTAGTAGGCACCGTAGCTGATTCAGTAGACACTGCAGTTGATTGAGTAGACATCGCAGGCCCATCTCTGTATACGGTCGTCTACCTATTGTTCAATAGGTGACAGGTTCCAAAACCTAGGGAGATTGGAGAACAGAAGACACTTGAATAGCTTTTTGAATATTTTAGAAGGACCTCTGCCTTGGCGGAAAGGGAAAGAATCTTGGAATCTTAGCGAAAAAGGAAAGAATCTGGCTCCAAATAAATCTTCCATGCTATGTGCAGAAAGCGGTTTGAGAAAGTGTTGTATATTGAAAAAAAAATATCTTTATATTTATTTATTTTTCTAAATTTGTCAAAATGCATTGAAAAAATGGCTTAATATTAATTTTTTTGTTGTAAATTGGTCAAAATGCTTTGGATTTTGTCTTTGTTTGAATTCCAACATTTAATTGTCATTTTTTTCGTTGTATTTGATGTCAGAAGTGTAGAGTAGAATCCACGGTGAATTTTCAACGTGACAGAGGGAAATAACACAACCTTTGTGAGGGTTGTTGGGGCAAGAGTTAACCAAGAGCACAATTATAAAAAGGTGTGTCATGATAAATTGTCTCCATACTTTTCAAATCTATGATTTATTTTGTACATTAGCTTGTATTCATGTGACATGCGTATTAGTTTTTTTTATTAGTTAACAGATTTGGGTTTTGAAGGGGTTGGGTTGTAGATGCACTATGAGCACGAAAAGTTGTAGTTGTAGTCATTGGGTGTGGATGGAAAAAACAAAAACCAGTCTTGCCTTGAATGTCTAGGATTTGGCTTCTCCTCCAACATGCGTTGCGAAAACCCACATCGTTATCGCAAAATGGCCAAAAACATACAACACTTTCGACATTTACGCATGGATATAGAAAAACTAAAGTTTCTTCGATGGATGTTATCGTCATCGATAGGCCTAGAATTTGATGGTCGTAATGGTCGTTTTTGCACTTTAGGATTGTATATGACAACTTGATTTTTCTTAAAACTGTATGGATTGACAACCTATATTTTTATAAAACCGTAAATATGACACTTTAAATTATTAATAAACCGTAAAATTTTATTATAGGCAATATAATAAAATATTTTATAATATAAGTATATGCTAATTTAAAATATTTTAATATGAATTTACAAAGTTGCTATTATTAATAATTATTAAATGACATCATTTATGTAATATATATGTTTCTATTTTGTTTATTATATATTCATATTAATTTAAAATATTTTTAAGAAATTTATTTTGTAAATTTGAGATTTTTACATATATTGCTAATTTATAATATTAGCATGTAATATAATATTTTTATATTATTTATTATATATTAAAATTAATTTAGAATCCTTAAAGCATATAATTTAGAAACTTGTTTATTTAATTTGAGATTTTTGCATATATTAGTAATTTATAATTATTTTCTAATTTTATTTTTTAGCACAAATAAAATTTTCTATATGTTATTATTAATTTCTAATCTTTTTAATTTAAAAAAATTTAATATTAAATATTTGCAAATAGTATTTTTACAATCAATATTTTTTATAAAATGTAAAATGAAAGTCATTAAAATGACCAAACCGTCATAAACAGGTCATACTACAGGTAGGGGCGACCGTCAAATTCCAAGCCTGGTCATCGGTATAACATTTACCATCGGGATGGGAGCAAAATCTTATAGCAATGACCTAAGTTATGCCAAAGGCGAAAACACATAACAGTTTCCCCCGCCTGCACCGGAGCACTTTTACTTTCGTCATTTATGCTTCTTATATTTAAATGTGCATGTGCGATTAAAAAACACTCTTTGATCTTAACAAAATGATCTTCGATTAAACTTCAGCAACGTAGGTAAATCAGACCCATTGCAGAGAAAACACTCGATGTTTTCCACCCAATACTTACACTTAAAATTTAAGTTTAGTCGTGCAACCGCGATAAAAACTATGTTAAAATCCATCAGCCAAAACGAACAATATTTGTCTGATCAGAAAGACCTTTCTAGAAACTTATCAGCTGAGTTGTGTCGATGGAGAAAACACACAACGGTTTCCACTGCCTGCACATGCGTACTTAAGAGTTCGTCCATATTATATTTAATTGCACAAGCGTGATTAAAAATATGTCATTGATCTTGAAAGAGATGATCGCTAAACTTCTTGTAAATAAGGTAAGTACGGCCTACAATATAGAAAACACATGATGTTTTTCATTACGCACTTGCGCACTCAAAAAATGTTAGCATCTTAAGTTTAGTCGCGCAAGAGAAATGTAATCTGGAACGTTTAAAATCCACAAGGAGAAACAAACGACATTACATGTTCGGCAAAACAAAAATAATGCTACCCCGATAGAAGATGTTGGCACAGCATTGCACTGTGTAATGTAAAATGTTTATTTGTCTTCATTGTGATAGTTATGTTATGCCCATATGGTGTAGAAATCACAAAAATGTTGGTTGCAGCGCTGAAAACACATAGAGTTTTTCCCATGAACAGTGTCTGGGATGGGATATTTGCCTTGCTCATTTGGTATAATTTTTTGTTCATACGAGTAAATATAAGTTGCATAACTGAAAGTTTTTTTTCCCATGAAGGAAGAATTATGTAAAAGAAGTTTTAAATCAAAGCACATATTATTCGGCATAGTCTGAAATTTACGAATATTCGGGCACGGTATATCTGTCTGATACAGATGTGGATCCAGATATGGGATATGCATGCATGAGGGGGGCAATAAATTTTTGGCTACTCTGTTAAGAACTAATTGGGAATCAACAACAATTCTTCGAACGAGTTGGTCCATCATTATTTTGTACCTCATAGCAAACATGTTTGGGCCAACCCAATGGTTCCACTATTTTTAAAATGTATTCTTTGTTTTGTATTGCAACTCTACAATACTTAAGATCTTAGAGGACATAGAGGTGTTTGGTAGCAAGGGAGTCTATAACATGCTATGATTATTTTGGTGTAACGATGTCTAAAAGTGTCTTGTAGATGTGATAAATCCACTTCACATCCGAGTGCGATTGGAGGCATTGAATGTCCATGCTTATTAATCAATGTGTTGCACTTATAGTATCTGATTTCCAAAGCATCTAGGAGACACAAACTGGGTAATTGTGCAAGTAACTTTTAGTTGCTGATAATTTGTAGTAATTTTAATTTTTGTAGTAGTGTCGCCCTCATTAATTCTTCTAGAATCCCTTAATGTTGACGTCGAACCACATGATGTAACTTTTTATACATCCCCTTTTCATTTGTAGTTTGTTGTGATGGCGAGAAAATGCAAGTGGCACCTGCTTGCCCAACTTGAAGTGCAAGACTTTGGTGATGGAGTGCAGCCTTTCTCATCTAATGATATCAACTAGAGTCCAATTGGTGTGAAAGATGATAAGGTAACCGACTTGTGTGCGGCGATTCCAGTCCACAGAATTGGGGCTTTTGTTGCAGGGGAGTCAAATAGGGAAGGCGTTGAATGTGCATTCGTCTATGTGTCCCATAGAGACCACAGTTGTGACAAGTACAAGGAAACTAGAACAAAGATTTATTCCAGGTGAGTAGAAGCAATCGGCATTATAATTTTGATCAAAAGTTGTCGTAATACATTTATGGTTGACAACATGACTATCTTTATGTGCAGTTATTGGTGCTCGTTTGGGTTGGAAGATAAGAGGGACAATACACTGACAAAGAAACATGTCTGTAAATTTACAAAGAAAAGTGGTTGTCAGTGCCACTTCAATGTTAAGGTTATGTTTGGTAGACAGGACATGGCTATTTTGAGTTTCACTGAAATATTGCACTTAGATGTAGATGGCATAGTTTGTCATGGGGAAAATGATCCAAGCAATGAGCCACAGTCTCGGGTTGCCCCGAAACTTTCTGTGGAATGCAAGTCTTACATAGAGGAGCTATTGGCAATGGATGTCAGTGTGGATGTAATCATCAACCGACATCTGACTGATCCACATTTTTTGAGTATGTGGCAAAAGAGATAGTTTCTTGACACGGAAAGATGTCATGAATGCATGGAGGAGAGCAAAGTCCACTCAAGCTCAAAAACATGTTCATGATCCCGCTAGTATCCTAAAATGGAAAGAAGTGGATCCCAATAATTTCTTTTATTGGCAGCAACCACAGAATGACAGGAGACCTTTCATTATCGGTATCCAAACCCCATAGATGCTTCATACGATGGTTCGACACTCGTACAATCCTATTATCTCCATGGATTCCACATTTGCCACCAAAAAATATGGGATGAGATGTCTCGTGCTTGCAGTGAGTAGTAAAAAGCATTTCTACTTGTTATACTTCATTAACATTTTGCAGTCATTGTCAACTTCTTTATCGTGTACAGTATCAGCTTTATACATTAGTCGTCTTTGACAAGCAACACTCGGGGGTTCCCATTGCATGGGTCATGTCCTCCCATAACAAGATTGAGGACATCAAAGGGTGGCTACATGTCATATAGATGAGAAAAGGAGGCTAGAAATGACTGGATGGTAAATGCCTTCTTGACTGATGATGCCAGTGCAGAGATACAGGCCATTCAGCAAGTGCATGTATCTTTTTCTTTGACTGCATGTTTCAACTCCCTATACAAGTATCATTTCCTAGTTTCCCATGACCGAAGTCAATCACGGTCCAATTCATGTGCACCAGGGCAATGTTTCATTGTCGTGTCATTCTATGAAATTGGCATGTGCGTCGGGCATGGCTGAAGAATGTGCTGAAGTATGCATCGAAAGATAGAGCGAAGGCAATGTTTGAATGCCTCGGGAGGATAATGACGACAATTGGTGAGAGTGAGGATATCATTTATAAGCTATTGAAAGATTTTTGGGTCGAGTTTTTTGATCAGCCACAATTTCTAGAATATTTTTGGAGGACATGGTGTCAAGGGGAGGGTCATATAGGTAAGTGATCCATGTCTTTTTGTGCAATTGTTTGTTATTTCGTAAACCTTGTTCTATAACTTACAGTTCATACACATGAAAGCTAGCGCCCACGTTGTACACACAGAAATGTGGGCCAAAAACTTCAGACTCTTCCCACACGCAAATCAGGACGCAAACATTGTCATAGAATCGTACCATTGCACATTGAAGACACGATACCTTTGCGACCGTCAAAAGAAATGTACGCGTCGGATGGATCATCTATACTTCGCTCTCGTGTACAAGATGGAACCATTCTACAGGAAAAAGGAGAAGTTATAGGACTCTGGTTTCATCACGAACTGCAGGGTGCAAAGTTTGCAGGCAAGTATATAAAAGGCAAAGGCAATTCCCGATGATGATTGTTTTCCCGATAAAAATAGACCAGGATACTATATCGTGAAAAGCTAGACGTTATGCAATTTCTATGTGCTCAGACCCTGCGGTGATCACATGTACTTGTGTGATTGTCCTTGGGCCCTGCAGGGAAACACATGCAAACACGCGTTGAAGGTTTCAGCCATGATTCTCGGCTTCTCCGATGTTGTGGAAGGCGTTAGTGGTAAGCCAATATTTTCTTTGTCATTTACACTTTTTTGAATGATGTACTTGGGCTATGGATTTGTGCATCGATCGATTGCCTCTAACATAATAATTCGAATGCAGGCGATTTTTGCACGATGAATGATTCAAACATAGTAGAGATGGAGAGTTCACCACCCCATATGGTCATTGACAACACATTCCACAACGCAATCATTTTAGAATTCCTTGAAATGGCAGTTTATGTTCAATCACCTCTTGAGACAATGGCTCAGTGGAATGAATCGATCGGGTTATTGAAGTCTGCAATGCAAACAATGCCACAAACAAATGAACAAGCGATAGAATTCTCAAAATGCGTCAACCGTTTCATGATCGATCTTGACTGGTTGGGTATTGTGTCATTCACTCTGAATCCCACCACAGATCCACATGCAACGAGCACAGTTCGGATGCGTCCATGGTTTAGTGCTAGCAGGGTTCGCGTCCCTCGGAAGCGACAACACACGCGTGGTTCTAACCATGACTAATTTAGTGAAGTTGATACTTCATAGTCATTTGTTTTTCCCACTTACGGTTGCAGGAGGGGGAGGACTAAGAAGGACTCCTTACATTTTGTAGAACACGGTGGGCACGTTGCCTCTACTCCACCAATATTTGGTGAGCTCTTAATCTCCGAAAAAAATACATTCATTCTGAACGATTGAGAGCATTGAATCTTTATATTTTATTCTTCCCTTTTATCGCGACTCTGTAAACTTAATCAGCAACTGTTGTTTGTGATTTGCAACCAACACCGACATCTGTCTCGAGAAATCATCGTTGGAGATTGTCATTTGACGGTACCACTAGTGGAGAAGATGGCCATGGTGGTGCCAATTAGTCGGCACGCACATGATCCTTGTCAAAATGATTTGCGTTGTGCACCATTTTTGCGGTTTTATTGATGTTTAGCATTGCCCACTACACATTCTCCACTATATGGAAAATTTAATATTGTTTCTTCTGATAATTAGTGCCAACTCATGTATTTTTTTTGTTCCATCGAAGATTTATGTATGACATGGAAGATGTGCTACACTGTATTACGTCTTGATATGCTCTGGGCAGTTAACGAACACTTTCTCTTTCTGTACACAATTTTGCGAAGGACATAATTTTGCGGAGGTTTTTGATCGGTATTCGCCCATGTTGGACACACGACCCACTGGAAACAACAAAGAAAAACGTTGTTTCTGTAACTTTCTTACTTTGACAACCTTAACATAATGGCCTACTTGATGACAAATTTGTTTTATATATATATATAGTGCTTTTGTAACATATATATTTTGGCGAGTGCAGAAACTCTCCAACTCTGTTACTTCGTCATTGGATTGGTTCGATATGAACAGGTTGACAACAATACAATGCAGGAGGTATGGTTTTATATTGAATATACCTTTATGCCTCTTTCTAAATATTTTTTTGTTTCAGCTGATCAATTGAATTATCTGCTTTTTGATATGCCCGTCCTTAAATCTCCCTGACTGTCCTATTCACTATGTATTCAGGGTCCTGGAGTACCGTGTTGCTAAGATTCCTATAGTGGCGAGAATAATAGAACTGACGAATCATTTGCAACAGATTATTGTAGAGGGCTTTGTTGATGTGGATTTTGTGTGGAGGGGGTGGGAGATGCACTTTCGCATAGATGGTGTGGGCAACCCTGACATTACCATTTCAATAAATGCATGGTGGTTTCAATTAGCGTATTTCGTTGACATAAAGGACATGCAGGCGCAAGCAAGGATAATTTTGTCTGCCATTATGTACTGACATGTACATCTCTCAAGGCTAGTTGTGTAATGCTCCATGATAGAGACTGGGACCAGGTGACAGCCTCAGGAGCTGCTACCCAGCGACTTCCTGTCAGATGTATGTGGACATTTTCCACTCAATCTGATTGTGTTGGATTGTACGGAAGGATTTAGAACACGACGCATTCGCAGTCCACCGTTGAGATTCCACAGGATGATGTTGTGACACCCACGGCCACATAGATGATCATGTGTCATTTTGTCTTTAGTGTAATAATGTGCTTTGCAGCCATGTTGTACAATTGTACCTTTTCAACCGACTATGATTAATGTGAAGTATGTTTTGAAAAAAATCTTTGTATTCTATGTGTATATGCAATGGCTACCCCTTCAAATAACCTTATCATCCATTTTTTTACCACATTGTGGACTACAAATATTTTATAAAAGTTTTTGAAAAGCCATGCCATAATAACAAATTTTTTTAATAGAAAATAGTAAGTAGACAATATTTTGTACTCGCATTTGAATATGTAAGGTGTTATTCAACATACATTTCAAAATCCAGAAAACACACTGGATTTTCATGAAGATTTCAGTATATCGTATTCATGTTTTGCATCCTCTGTATTATAAATCCACAAAAGAATCACACAAAAACACGGTATGTTTTCTGCATTTGTAGATTTTTATATTTATTTTGTGTCTTTTACAGTTTTATTAAAAATTTATATGGAGCTTAGGCAGTGCTATTCTTTTCTTTCAGTTGCGTGTGCATGATAGATTGTGTACCCTGCAACCACTCCCCGCACTTCCTGTTGTCAGTGGTGTAAATTGATAATATTTTGTACTCACACTTGAACATGTAAGGTGTTATACAACGTACACGACTACGAAACGTTAGTTTTAAAGACAATTTTTGAGGCAAATATATTATAAATTGTCTGCATTTGATACCAATAAAAGTTATGTTTTGTCTAAAATATTGTCTTTAACCGAGTGTTTTAGTTTAGTGTCTTAAAAACCTGTGTTTGTAAATTGTCACAAAACATTGTCTTAATACATTCTTTTTCAAAATTGCCTTCACATTGTGCCTCAATAAATGATCTTTATATATTATTTTCACAAATTGTCTTATTATATTGTGCTACACAAATTTGTATATAACGAGAATATGTACCAGACGTCTTTTATTTCTCTTTACACACAATTGCAGTGTTATTTGTGTACTCAAAAGTATTATTTACATTCTAAATTTTGTCAGTAGAGAGACAATCGGCCTATAAATTTGAAGCAAGAATATACACATATGAATCACAAATAAATAACTTTTTATTTTTTGAATGTACATTTCTACAATCAATGTTTGGAAATAGCAATAATAGAATATTTAGTCAATTCTTTGCAGTTGTTTTCAATAATTTGTTACTTAGAAAAAAACGGCCAACAAAATTGTGGAGAATTTTGTGTCCATTCTTTGTAATTGATTGCAACATCAATTGGCCCACCACATTCTTCTTCAACTGACGTTGTTCAAAGAAAGTATAAGGAATATATGAATCATATGGTTGAGATGCAGTATTGTCTAACTCGAGGTTTTTTCTGGAATAGTTTTCGTAACAATATCAATTTATCAAGTGGAAATGATCTACAAAATCGTTGTATGATAGTAGTAGCATTATGAATTTAATAGAAAATAAAGTTCAAATCCAATCATGTCCATTGAAATTGTTTTATATTTTGAATGAAATAAATGAAGGGTTTATCTTGCTCGGTGCACTATTATGGTGTATGTGGGTTTTATTTTACGGTTTAATACAAGAGTTTAATTGAATGCTTAAATAGAGTTACAGATTGATAGGGTATTGCAAGGATTCTAATAAGTAGCTTGGATTGGGATTATTCGTAAGATATATTGTAAGGCTATGTATTCTCAGATCTTTTGCAAGGGAGGGATTTTTCTACCATTTCATCTTGTAATTTGTGGATTCATATACCGAACGGATTCGGCCACTAATCATAGCTTATCATTGCCTTTACGGGTTTGTTTGTGTTCAATTTCATTTGAAACTTGGTATCACATTTGATTAAATTGCGCAAACTCATTTTTATTTTATATTGCAGTTGTTGTAGTGCCATGTCATGCTCCAATTTAGTTGAGGATCCATGGGCAATTACCCATTCTTCAATACTATCCTAACACTTTCATTTTTATGACAAATATTTGTTGTTTTTTAAATCTATTCACAAGTTTGTTGCAAAGATAGTGAATGAATAAAGAGATTACCCTGTCGGGTTTTGCAGAGTCCAACGTGTAGAAGGGCTTGTTAAATCTGTCTCGGTTGGTCCAAGCCCTTGATATTTTTGATAATTGAAGTTGGCTTCTCCATAGAGGATTCATAGATGAACTTGGATACTATTCATTAGTGTAAACCCTCTTACAAACCAATAGGTTCCTGTACAACCAAGAAACATTCCATTGTCATATCTTAAGCATTATTGAATATGGGTACTAATTTCCGAAACACCATAACTTCATAGTCAAGTACGTAAACAGTCGTCTAATCTATACATGTCCACTAAGCTCAATGGTGCACCACACTAACTCCAGGGTATAGTACCATTATGAATCCGCCTAGGTCAAAATCTGTATTTCTCGTCGGCCATGTTATGTAGTCTTTCATTTTGTTAGGTATCACCTCAAATCCCTATCTTGATACAAAGTGCAGCAGACCTTTTTTTACCACCTGGGCAGTGAAGAAAGAACCTCTCTTTCTATTAGTCACTCTTATAGCATATTTTCTTGCAGATTTTAGTTGCCTCATGACTTCATAGAATCCAATTCTATCAGTGACTGCCGTTGGCAGTGTCTTGGGCGGTACTTCACATCCAAAAACTCTGATAACCATATGGTCCTTGCAGTAAAACCATGACCCCCCAATTGTGATTGATTCCCACATGCAGGTTTAAATCCTTTGGTCTGAGGAATTGCTTGACAAATGCTAGAGAGCCCCCATGGGACACTCCCTTGTAGAAAAATCAAAAGAGCCTGACAAAATTATTCTGAAACAAAATATAGGACGAGGGTCTATCATGCCTGTCTCAAATTTAAGTCCACTCTTCGACCAGGTCCATGTTGCCATCAACAACGGATTGGACTTTGAGGTTTGGGTCCCAAATATGGATTCAACTCCACAAAATCATGTGCACTAACATGGTGTACAACCTAAACTTAGTAGTCTTCCTATCCTTTATACTAATCAAGGCCTCATGGATGTCATCTGCAAATGTTCCTGCATAATCAAAACATCTGTGGGCTTCATTTCCTTGTATATCCAAGCGCACGAGCAACATCCAATTGGGAATGGTGTACCATCTTATGCACTTATGGTGTACCCTACATAGTCAAATGCCCTACGGTTATGGCAGTGCACATCTGTAGCCAACATGGAATGGTGTACCATCTTATGCACTGAATGGTGTTACATCCTTTCTCACTGGCTTAACTTGTTCTTTTTCTCTCACCTTTGTTTCCTCCCATGTTGTCTTCCTATGTAATGGCAACCTCCACTCTTGATAAGTAGTACTCAACCTTCCATATTCATCTTCTACGTCCTAAGGAGCAATCTCATAGTCATTCATATCATCTAGCCCAAACACCTCCTTTAGGCCATTCCTTGATACATGTACAACAGGTTCACAATCCAAGTCCCAAATAGGTGTCACCTTTGAATTGTAATAGTTGGCGAGTAATATGACGAGTTCTACGATCACAAAGACGGGGACTACAAACCTTCCTAAATTCATACGCCGTGGATTACAAAATGGTTGTTTGAAGTTTCTCCTTGTGTAATGACAAATAAACAATCCATATCCTCAAAAAGTTGTCTCCACATCTTTTGTGGCCTTGAACACGTCCATGATTCTGTCTGTAATAGGTTTTTCAGACCCTGCCCTCCTCGACGTAAACCCTGACCCCTCCATCTAGTCTATTATGTCTTTCTATAATCTCCTCTCTCCTGGGGTTTTTATTTTTTTCTTACCCTAGTCCTTTTAGGTATTTTCTTTCTTTCTTTTCGAACTTGTACAAGAAGTCTCCATCATGAGAACTTGAAGGAAATTTTCAGATAATTGTGTAACGGATCGAAGGAGTTGGGACTATTAGCACTGTTTTACAAATGTTTCTCATGAACGTTAAGAGTGGTCTTTCCCGCGTTTTGATTATGAGGGCTTTTAAATTTTTGAATTTTAAATGTTATAGCTTTTGTGCTTCAAAGTCCTTAGTAAATTTGGTCTTTTATGTCTTCTTGCAAAGTCGCAGGTGTTAAGTCATGTTAGCAGTTAAGGTTGCGAGTATGCGAGTTCTGAAGGATGTTAGCCTTGTCGTGTAGTCGCGGGTTCTGTCTTGGTTAGTTCTTTCAAGCTGTGAGTATGCAAGTGAAGAAATTGCTATGTTGTCGCCGAGTCGCGAGAGGTTGGAAGTTAAAGTCTTTTAGCCCGCGAGTGTGCGACGCGGTTATCTGGAGGTTAGGGTGGTCTCATCGCTCACCCGCTCTGTTAACTAATCTATAGCATTTTGCGATTCGAGTGGGCGGCGGTTATGTTTTAAGTTAGCCTTGTGGTTATCACGTACTCACAGGCATTATGTCCTAGTCAAGTTTTATGCCGCGACCTTGCGATAAAGGTTTTAAGGGTTGGGCTTCCTAGTTATCGTGTACTCGCACAGGCCAAGGTTAAGGCAAGTTTTATTTTGAGAACTTGCAACTAAGATCTATTTGGATGAAGATCAGTATTTGTCGCTTGCTCGTTGATGATAAAGGAATATTCTATATGCTGCTGTGTGCGTGCGACTAAAAGGCTTAATGAAGATAAACAGTCCTCGCTTACTCGCAAGATGATCAGAGATCTGAATAAAGGAGTGGTGAGTGCGCGATTAAAAAGAAAAACTACCATTGTCGCTAGCTCGCAAAGGAAACAAAAAGCGAATGTGCCCTCATCTGGATTAGCTTTCAAATTTTTCCTCCCCAAATTTATGCGTTTATAGACAAAACGAAATATAATCCCACGACAAGCTCTTTTGTAAAATATGTTCGTTCGTGTTTACTAAAACGACGTAAAACTATTT
>MU223456.1:286213-306958 GCA_018584345.1 Thuja plicata | reverse complement strand
ATAACTTGGTTAAACTATGTATCACGATAATTATCGTGATTGTTATACATAAACAGTCACGGTATTATCGTGACTGTTCATGTATAACAGTCACGATAAATATCGTGACCTTTCAATGATAACTAATTACCGCCGACAGGTTATGTAAAACAGCGACCATAGTTATTATGTCGCATGTTATAAATAGTCGGCATTTATAAAAGGACGTGACTGTTGATAGTTACAACGATTCAACTTAATATATATAGTTGATATTTGATGGACAATCAATCAATCACAACGGCAATTGCATTGTACAGCAAATATCAACTATCCTTAATATATTTATATATTAATATCTTCTGATCCAATTTCCTTAACATCCTTCGTGTGCCAAATTGATCATCAACGCCCTGCAATCAATTTCTTCCCCCTGCTCCAATTTTGAAACTTTGGACGCGACATTTCGTCCTCGTCGCAACAGCTATCTTCGAACTACCTACTTCATCGAGCGAAAGAAGACTTCGAGTAATCCAAAATGTCGTCAATCGAAGAAAACAACTTCTCTGAAATAAACACACCGAAGTAAAGGGTTGGCAAATAGAAGATGCAAAAGTTCAAACAATATGGGTTGTCATGTAAGCAGAATCAAGCAATGGCGGAGAAAAACTTATTGGATAAGTGAAATCATGCTTCGAATAAGTTGACAATTTCAATAATGATGGCTAAAGTTGTTCGAAATGTGGTGGGCCTCTTCACATGATTCATTGAACAAAAAGTTGTGTTGAGTAACCCAGCCAAAATCAAACGGTACAAAGGTTATTCGAAAGAGGAAGGGGTCGACTAATGATGTCATGTCGAATAACATTGACCATCGGGTAAGTTCAAATGGCTGCTACAGAAGGAGAACTTTACCCGATAATGGGCGATGTCACAAAAAGCACACGCGGCAGCTAGCTTTCGGGCTGAAATAACTCATCGTGTAAGGCAGCATTTCGAGTATCTTAAAGGCTAAGTTACACAGAGCAACATTTTGTTCTTGTTCGAGGGCATTTAAGCAATAAATAAATTAAAGCATTATTTGTATCGGATGAAATGAAGCTTCCACTAACTGTCCCTAACTTTATAGGGTTTGTATGATAGTTTTAATGTGTCGTATCTGTTTTATATCCACAAACTGACCGCGAGATGATTGCAAACTGTAACATATTTTGTTTGGAAATGGACACTTAGATGACCAAACTGTTGTCTGTTAATGCCGCTTGAGATCTTTCACTGCCATGTGCTGGCAACAGTCATTTCAGACTCTCCCAACGTACTTCTCTGACCCTTCTCCGCTCAATACCCGACAAAGCTCTGTCATAATTGTATGTCATTGTACCCTACGTCTCGTCGCCAACTACATGGTCATCACTTGCCATCCACGTTACCATACATAATTTATGTTCTTTTATGTATGAATGTGGCTATAAAGTGTATGTCTGGTGCAATCTGTCGGGAGCATAGCTATGTCCTTTATACATAAATACATTAACAATAAAAAAACTAATTTCATATTATATACATGGAGACACATGTATACCACTGACACAAGTACGCTCATTAACGCATGTTAATTGTTACTACAAGGTACATAAACTCACTGAAGATTAATATAATTCAAAGATGTACCATAAAGATATGTTTGTTAGAGGGACTTAATAAAATGGTTTGTACCTGCTCAATGAGAAAATTGAACTCACCACCTCAGGGGTTCAAATTTAAATAATTTGCCAATAAAGATTATAATACCACATACATACTAAACATTATAATACCACATACATACTAAACATACACATGCATAGGGATCTATTTAAAAATAGAGAAAAACTCTACTTCTTAAAGACAAACCATTTGTTTGGAGTTGGCTATGATGGTATAAAAAATGAGAAAAAAAAAACATGACTTAAAAGCAAATAGCATGGGATAAAATTTATCGTGAATGAAACAGATCACCCATTCAGTTCCCAGTGCATGTGAACTGAAATATATGAAATTAATTTAATTTTAGTAAAGACTTAACCTTCACAAAACATATGCATAATTGAAGACACTAACCTTTGAACCTCTTCACCTAAACGAAGAGGTTGACCAATTGTTAAAGGAGCCCAGAGAGGTTGTACCGTAATCAATGGGAGGATAAAATTTCTTTGCCAAGGAGCAAAACTGAAACAGATACACAATTGAACAATAATTAAGGCAAGTGTAGAATTCCCTTATTCCTACAAAATGATCTCATAACCTGAAGGCTACGTTGTGCCCTGCAATATATATATGAAAATACCCACTTCTAAAAATTATTTCAAGATGTTTGAAATTTTGAAGTTACCTAAAGATCATTTGCAAAGGGAAAAACGCTACACTAGTTTTTGATGCAAGTATGACGGGTCATTTTTTCTGACAAAATCTGGAAAGAGCAACAGCATAAAATACAGAACTCATTATTACTGAGTACGATTTAAATATAGCAAGGGTGCTCAAAGGAGACCGACCTTACATTGTGTGGCACATGATCCTTGAGTTATGTCTGATTAACTAATCTGCATATGAACATTTAGAGCTACATTCTAGCTTCGCTTGAGTAGTCGGAAGGAATTAGCTGACAGTAGTAAAAAATGTTTGTGTATTGATTGATTAGTCTAGATTCCTAGATTGTAGATGAGTGTTTGCCTTCACTGTGAGGATTAGCTTATACATGGACAAAACACCCACTAGGCTATAGTGATTTTGAACACAAGCTTCTTGGAAGTAGAGCCTCGAGTTTTGAGAAGGCAGCCCAAACCTAAGGTATCACCTCAGCCTACATCTTGTCTAGTTGAGAGTAGGAGGGTGCATGCAAGCACAACATGTTGGTTTCTTGAGAGGACGTTCCTTCTTGCTACTGCCAACAAGGAAGGTTCGTAATGGGACTTTGATCTTGGGTCCTTCATCCAATACTTGTTGTTGGAACCTCACAAGGGTAAGACGTATTCTTTGAACCTCCGATTCCAAAACCCGGGCCTTTTCTGAACCACTTTCTAATCTTTCTGATATTCTGGCATTTTGGTGACAGCTGATTAAAGTCTCTTCATCAGATTTATGTTCCCTGCCACTTCTATCCTCCTGTATTCTGCTAATACAAGCAAATACATATTTGACATCCTTTCTCAATCTATTGTTGTGTTCTACCAACTGCTTGAGTTGTCCTTGGTGCTCTTTTAACTGTTTTTCAAGAGACTTATAATCCAACCCCTTATACCATCTGTCATCCTTCAGTTTTTTATTCTTCTGCTTGACACTCTTTAGCCTTTGTTGCAACTCCTGAATGGCATTTTGAAGGTTTTGAACTTTTTTATTGACAAAATCAAGCCGGGTCCAATATTTTCTGTTTTCCTCTTGCAAGATATCAAGTTCTCCAATATCATTGGTCTGTGCCGGGATTTTCACTTCATCAACCACCACCTCTTTCTCCTGTTGCAATTCCAATGATTCCACTTCAAACAACTCTGCCTTCCTACTATGGGAAAGCTCTTGAAAATCCACTTTTCTGCTATTAGTAGTCTCACCTTGAAGTTGGCTATTCTCCTGATGTAGGTTTTTTACTTGAGCCTGCAATCCTTTTATCTTGTCTTTCATTTTCTCTATGTCTAGTATTGAGGGTTGCATCTCTACTGACTTCATTGCCAGGTCCTGTGCTGCTTTAGACTTGACATCAATAACTTTTCCTTTTTCACTCAGTTCCTTAACTTGATTCTCTAGCCTGGCATGCTTCTCCTGGAAAAGCTCAAAATCTTCCAAAACAGTCTTATTTTTGCCAGTCGTGGAATCCAAATCAAGAACACTCTCATGCATTGGGAGCAATCCTTTATCTCTGCACGTATAAGAATCTGCAACCTTTACGTCATATTCTTCATGAAACATTTTCTCTTTCTCAAAGGACACTTCATTTTGACATTCAATTTTCCATCCTTTCTCTAATGTCAGAAACTTATCTCCCTCCCTATTTAGCTCCCACTGAATTGCACCATTAGGTGTACAACTCCTGTCTTCAATATGCTTGGTCTTATGGTTCGATTTTCTTCTATGACTGTGGGATTGTGAGGGGCCATCATTGATCCCTTTTTTGTAGTTCGAACCTAAAGCAGCTTCAAAGTTGTCAATCTCACATGACATGTGCAAGGTATAATCTTTAAGCTTCTCATTTTCATGTCTCAAGCAAAGCATTTCTTGGAGGATTTCCTTAAGCTTATCTTCAGCAAGTTGGCAGTTTTCCACATCTAATGACACTCCACCTGGCTTTGGACCAATGACCAGCTCAAGCAGCTTTAGAGCATGCATTTGATGCTTTCTTGTTTCTTCAAGCTCAGCCTTTAAACTCTCCACCTCTTTCAATTGTAGGTGTTGTCCATCCTGAATAATCATTGTCTCCTGTAGTTGACCAGCATTTTGTGTGTGTTCATGTAGTTCCATTTTGTTTGAACTGTTTCCTGATTCTAACTCCCCATATAATGCATCCTCTAACCTGACATTGAAATCAGAATTTTCTGCAACAGCTCCATGGGACTCATCTTTTGAAGCCTGATTTTTTTCTTCATACTCTCTGCCAATATGTTGAATCTGTGCATGCAGCTTCTGCATCTCATAAACTTGACTTTTCTTTTCCACACATGTTTCCATGTTTGTTTCTTGCAATTTACTCCTAGCATCTTGAAGCGACTCCAGCAGATCATCCTGAAGAGAAGTTCCAACATCTAGTAAGTTTTCCTTCTTGGGAAGTGCATCGTTTCCATGTTTCAGTTGCATTGCTAGATGAAAATGTGCATCAAAATCAACTTTTCTTATTTAATAAGGAGAACGTGTGCTTAAAAAGACACCAATACATACCATAAAACACAATGTCTATTTCTTTGCAAGGTTATAAAAATTAGTGACATTACCTTAAGTTTGTCAGTGTCCATTTTGAGGACATTCATTTGATCCAAAACTTCTTGTTTCAACATGCACACATCTTCTTTAAAGGGGCCAAGTAGGCTGAATAACATTGCAACTTTAGCTCCTACATTGCTCTTCCCAGTTTCCAGATCAGCAATATTTTGCTCAAGCATTTTAATGTGAGCAACCTGAGTTGTTGCCTCAGCATCTTGTTTCTTCTTCTCTTCTTCAAGCTCCCTTGTCTGTGATTGAAGCAATTGGCATGTATGATAGATCTTTTGAATTCCATCTTTCAACAGTACATTCTCTAGCAGGGTAGATTGCAGGGCTTCAAACATTTCCTCTACATCTAGTTCCAACATATTAGCCTGCTCAGTTTGATTTTGCAATTGACTTCTTAGTTCATCCCCTTCTTCTTGAAGCTGTAAAACATCACTCCGCAGCTTCTTTTCCAGCACTTCACTAGAAAATAACTTCTTGCTAAGAATCTCAATATGGCTTTGCATACCATGCAATTCCTCTTTTTCTTTTGTCTTGTTTTTGTTTGCATCTGATAATTCTTGCTTGAGATGAATATTCTCATCTGTCAACAAGCACATTTGCTGTGAAAGTTCATTCACAGTCATTTGAATTGTGGCATGCTCCTGTTTAACAGTTTCCATATCTTTCAATAATGCTATCTTTTCTTCATCAGCAGCTTGCAACTGCTGCCTTAGTTCGCCAAGTAGCTTGTCCTTTTCTTTCAACAGGTGATCACCAGTTTGTCGCTGAAGGTTTATTTGCTCACACTTTTCATTAAGTAGCTTAAACTCTTTCTGCAATGTATCTGCATGTCTCTTCTCCTCAAGGAATATTTGCATCACCTCCTGAAGTTTCTGTACCTCAGCTTCTAGCATTTGTGATTTTCCAGCAACACTTTGAATATTGCTTTCAAGTTCCATTTTCTCTTTGTGCAACTTGCTTAAACTTTCAACCAATTGCTGTACATGCTCATCCTTTTCGAGAATGTTACTCTCCAATATAGTAAGAAGATTCATTTGTGTAAGAGTTTCAACAATAAACATTGTATTTTCTTGTTCAACAGCACAAAATCTGCCTTGTAATTGATCAATTTGTGTTTTAATTGCATTGTAGTCTTGTAGAGTTCTCTGATGTTCATCTTGCAATAACAAGTGTCCATCATGAGAACTAACTAAAGAATGTTGCAGATTCTTCATTTCTTCTTCTAGATTTCTTTCTGATTCTCTGAGATGGTTAATCTCCTCTGTCATTAAGGAAACTTGCAGCTGAAGTTTATTCAATGTTACTTGATCCATGGCACGTTCCTTCTTCGTGCTTAACAAATCTTCTGCCAATACTACATTTTCTTCCTCAACAGCTTGCTGCCGCTGCCTTAATTCATCAAGCACTTTATCCTTTTCTTGTATTAAGTAACTATCATTTTCTACTTGATGACTCATCTGTTCAAACTTTGCACTGAGAAGATTAAATTCACTCTGCAATGCATCTGCATGTCTCTTGTCAACCTCAAAGCTTTGTACGGTTTTCTGAAGTTGATTCATCTCAACTTCTAACATTTGTGATTTTCTTGAACCTTTTTGCACCTCATTTTCTAGCTCTTTTTTTTCTTCATCTAACTTATGTAACCATTCAACCAATTGTTGCATTTTCTCATCCCTTTCACTGAGATTACTTTCTAGGATAGTTAATAAACTTAGTTGTGTCAGGACTTCAGTAAGAAATATCTGGGTTTCGTGTTCTGCAACACAAAATCTGCCTTGTAATTCTGCAAGGCGTGCTTTGACAGAATCATAATTTTGTAGAGTTCTGTCATGTTCATCTTGCAACATCAAATTTGCATTTTCACAACTCATTAAAGCATATCGCAAATTCTTTGTTTCTTCTTCGAGATTTCTACCTCTCTCTTCAGTGACTTGCAACTGTACTCTTAGACTATCTGCTGCATGTTGTGAAATTAAAAGATCCTTTTGCAACTTTTCTAAGTTCTGAGAACTGATTGCGGCCTCTTCCTCAAGGGAATGTTTTTCTGATTGCATAACAGATACATCTGTTTTCAACTGTTCTACATATGTACTCGTTGCTGACACCACAGTGGAAAGTCTCTTGTTTGCTTCTTCAACACACAAAAGATCTGTTTGAATGATTTTGACTTTTTCTATAATATTATCAAACAGCTGCATGCTTTGTATATGTGCATCTTTCTCTTGCCATCCCACAATATCAGGTACAAGAAGTAAGTTTTGAAGTTTTTGAATCTGTAGTTTCAGTTCTTTGTTAAATTTCACTTCCAAAGAAAGGTTATCCACCAAGGAAACATTTTCCATGTTCTGGATGTGTATTTCCCTTTCTAGTTTTGTGAACCTTTCTTCTACAGCCATAAATTCTCGAATATGTTTTTGGCATTCATCTGATAGTGCTGTATTCCTCTCTTCCATTTGATCTAGTAATTGCTTTAACTTCCCCATCTCAATTTGAGATTTTTCCCGTTTTGCAGTTTCTTCTTGTATTTGAGTCCTCAGATCCTTTCCATCTGCTTGCAATTGGGAAACCTGTTTTTTCAAATCACTTATTTGACTATGACATGCTGTGATGTCAGAATCAGCTTTTTCTTTCTCACCTTTGAAAACATGCAGTTGCTCATGAAGGTGTTCAACATTCCCCAATGTGTTTTTCAACTTCTCCTCCAGGTCCAATTTTCCTTCTTCAAGTTGAGAATGCCTTTTCTGGAAGTCGTGTAAATGAGTTTCTAATATGTCCGTCTGGTTTTTCTGCTGCTCATTTTCAGCTGTTAGCGTAAGCTTCTCTTCCTGTAAATTCTGGTATGACAGATGGAGATTGTTTATGTCATCTTTAAGCCTCTCTACCTCTAGTGTATGGACTGACACCAGATCTTCTATGGCTTTCTTTCTCTTCACCAGCTCTTCCTCCCGTTGTTTTACAATAGTTGCCATTGTTGAGTTCTCATCATTACATTTTCTCGAAAGCTCTGTCAATTTTTGGTTATCTTCTTGCAGACTCACAAAATAAGACTGTAAATTATTGAGATCCAATCCTAATGGTTCAATTTGCTTCTCAATTGTCTGAAATCTTCTGTCTAAATCGTTTCTTTCCTCTCGCAAGCAGTACAGTTCTTGTTGCAGAGCATTCCTCTGGTCCACACGAAATGCAACAGCATTTAACAAATCAATTTTCTCTTGTTTCATCTTGAAAATTTCCCCTTCTAGATCCTTGACGGACATTGATCCAGCTGAGATTTGTTCAGCCATATTGCTATTTTGTTTTTGTAGCTGGGAAATCTCTCCCTCTAGGAATTTTATTTTTCTATTTGCATCTTTAACCCTCTCGGTTCCAACTTGTATCTCTGCTGTCAATAATTTTTGCCGTTCCTGGGACTGGCTTAAAGCCTGTTGGCAGCTTTTCAAGGCTGAATCGATCCTTCTACCTTTAGCAGTCTCATCTTCTAGCCTCATTCTAAGTTTTTGTTCCTCATTGCGCATAGAAGTCAATTCTTCTATTAGCATGCCTGTCTTCTGGATTATATGCCCCTTCTCTAACTGAACAGCATTCTTCTCACTTTCTAAGTTGCGTGTCTTCTCTTCCATTACCTTCAAGTGCATAGCTCCAACTGATAACTCATCTTTAATACTATTGTTTTCTTCTTGTAAAAGAACCAACCTAACCTGCAAATCCTTTTCCCTATTTTCAGACGTCTGGAAAAGAATTAGATCATTTTGGCGCTTCAGAATCAAATCCTCTTTTTCTTCATGTAATTTTGAAAGAGCCTGTTGAAGATTTCGAGTTTCTTCTTCTGCCTTTTCCAACCGCTGAACACCCTTCATAACCAATTCACTAAGCCTCGTGTTCTCTTGTTGTAACTCATAAAGCTCATCTTGAAGGTTATGCATTTTATCATTTCTATCTCCATTTTGTTCATAGAAAACCGCAGACTGAATTCCTTTTTCTGTGCTCCCCTGGTTTGAATTCTGTAATCCTTCTTTTATATTTTGCACTTCTGTTTGAAGATGTTGATGTTCCTTGCTTTCAATTTCTAGTTTGAGTCTTAGTGCCTGCCCTTCCTCGTCAAGCTCTTTGTTTTGCTTCTTCAAAGAGAATAATTGTTCCTCAAGAGAGTTGATTTGTTTGACTTGAGACAATGACTCTTCTTTCATTTTCTGTTTTTCTATTTGGACCTGATTCAGCTCCTCTTGCAACTGCAATATCCTTTTCTCTAGGGCCTTGTATTCTTTGATTATACCACTCACCTGCTTCAATCCCTGTATTTTTGCCATTTCACTTGCATCCTCTGTTGTATTAGGAGAAGATATGGCCTTGTTATTCATCTGAGAAGGAGAATCCACTTTCTGACCATAATCACTTTTTTGCATTTCATCAGTATCAAATACACTCTTTGTTTTTTGTGGACTTTCAAAAGATTGGTCACTTGCCCATTCCAAGCTAGATGTTTGAGGAAAGTCTCCATGCAATGCGTGCTGCATTTGGTTTGGAAACGCCTCTGCAATGCTATAATGCACTTGCCGCAGCTCCCCAGAAATGTGATCATACCTCTCTGCTAAAGCACGATATGCTCTATAAAACTCTTCAACCAGATGCACAAGCTCTGGTCGTTTTTTGTAATACATTTCTGCCCGCTTGGCAAATGAATCTGCATCCTCTTCTAGTAGCTTCAACATGGCATTGACATTGGCATCCATATCTAGGAAAAGTACAACAATATTATTTACAAAATATCGAATTGAATATTATTTGCTTTCATTCTGAATTATATAGATATTTACAATTTCTAGACATCTGTAATAAATAATATGGAACCCGATGATGTCAAGATAAACCATAATGAGTCCGATTAATGTTGTTGCCTGTGTACAAAAAATGCAGTAAACAATACATAATATCATAGTAGAAAAAACACCAAATAATAATAAAAATAAAAAAGAAAACACATTGTCTTTTTCAAATTTTCAGCCATACGAATAAAATGCTCCTTTTTCAGAGAATGGGTGTCTACATTGACCCACTCTCTGCAACCTTGATCAAATTCAATTTCTTTTTTCAATTTGCCCTATAAGGGAAAATTCTATATGAAGATATTTTAGTTTCAAGATGTTTAGTTGAGAAAATTCATGTTTTTTTCTTTTGTTTTTTCTTCAACATATTATACATTTGCTTAGACCTATCCTTTTTCTTCTATTTTACAAGGCCTACTATGCTTCATATGATGGCCTTTTCTAATAGGGCAAACAAGTGCAAGTTTTTAAATAGCTGTGTAAGTGGTAGGGTGACAGCTATAATTTATGATGGGCTGATAGAGACCTGAATAATATGGTAAATACCCCCAGGCTTATGCTTATGATGATTTTGAATTTCAAATAGTTTATTTCCAGTAAAAATAGCTAACCTTCTTGAAGCACACTATCAACAATAGCCAGTTAGTTCCTGGGGATTAAAGGCATAGACAGGCAGAAAAATAAGGTCTTTTCATATATAAGATACTCTTCAATGGTAGACGCAGAAACTAAATCCCCAGCATGGCCTTAATGTTTATTTTTAGCTCCCAGCCTACCCAACATGCATCTTGGGTACATGAGAACTTCCTTTGCGAACAAAAGCTTGTCTTCACTTTATCTTATATATATTTTTCAGGTTTCGGTCTCATGAGAAGATTGAAGAAAACAAGCCTTGCTTAGAATAGGACATGATCCAAGATATATTTTTATCACAATCTACAGCCTTGGCCTTAGCCAGACCTGAAAGATTCTTTTAACTCACTTCAATGCATGCCCTCACCCGAATGTGTTTTAGTAAAAGTTTATTGTTGTGTCAAGTCTTTTACATTAATAATTGTGTATGGTTCATCTATTAATCTGTGTGCAAAATTTTAGAAGAACACAGCAATATTAGCTCTTGTAGAAGGAATCAAGGATAGAAGAAACATATGGGAGCAAAAAATAAAAATATGAGACAAAATTAAAGTGTAAGGAAAACTCAAATGTTTGTAAGCCTTCATGACCATTTAACAAAGCCAATTAGATGTAGATATATAGACATAGATTCTCCCTGACAAGAAGGTCCATATAACAATTGATGGTACAATACAGACCCTCAAATAACACAATTAAAGAACTAGAGATCCAAGGGGAGAGACTCAATGCATGACTGTGGTTGTAATCTAAAAAGAACCAAACTCTTTGATTTATTCAGCCATCAACTTTAAAAGTTTAGACCCACAGTAGAAAAAGCATACTCTTGGAGGATAATGCCTTTATGGCATTAAGATTAAGGAAGACTTCATCTACGATACATAAAAACTGTGACCCAAAGATAAAACATATCATTCAGCACAATTCCCTTTGCCTTTCTGATAATATGTGATACCACTGGCAAGAGAAGATGTCAATTGATGATCTAATTGATTGGTAAATCGATGTACAGTTACTGGGCTTTATAAATTTGATTTTTCACCAATCAGCTATTGTTCCCAATGGCCAATTCCTCTACATTTAATAGGTAACAAAGCATTATTTATTTACTCGTGTACTAGGAAGGATAGGTTGGCTGCCAAGGGAAAACATTTGGTGCACAGACATAGAAGCACCTTACCCATATCAAGGTAGATAATGTCCTATTAAAGCAGTTCATTAGAAAGTGCAAGCCAGGAAGAATAATGATTTATAGCAGAATGATATATTGGTAATTTGTTATTAGTATTCCTCATAATTTCTATGTAAGTGTCTCAAGTTAAATGCATGACATGTATGCGAAGTTGAATTATAGGCAGACAGATAAGGATAGCAATATATGCTAATTGAGAAGAATCCATACGATATGTTTTAGAATAGGTGCAACATTTCTTCATTCTAATTTTTGTTCTTGGTAGACTGACTATAAACATTACTATGAATAATCTAAAGAACAAATCTTGCATGCACATTGCATATAAACTGCTTTTCAGATTTTATTTTTTAACATTCCTTCTTTTATTTTAAATAACACATGCATCTATATGATCCGAAAAATCAGGTCTTTGTAACTAGACCACTCAGGTCATAGTGTTTTAGGTTCATTAGAGTTTTGGTACCATAAAAGCATAAATCCTCAAAAAAATCCAATTTCTGCAATTTTTAGAAAACCTCCAGCCAAAATGAACTTTTCGATTTCCCCAAAAAAGCACGATTTAATCAGCCATTATTTTCAATGATTTTAAAGGTTTAAATCACGAAAAATCTCCCAGAAAACATATTTGCTATCCACCAACCTGTTGTGAAACCCTAACTTCATGAAATCGCTATCTAATTGGGTTTTGTTGATTTTTAGCACATAATTGAATGCTAGCCTCTAGGACGTGGTTCACCATCAAAGATTCGCTAGATTTCATTAAATTGCTTAAGCAAATCACAAGTGGAGACCTTGAATGTACATATATTTCTAACAGATGTTAAGTTTTAAAATGGAGACACGTTCTTTGATATGCTTCCACGTTTGATGTTAAGAAAATTAACATGGAATAATTAAGAGAGGCGTTGTTTTTATCTCAATATTCCACACTAATGCCATTTACCTTAGGCTCATAGTAATGTTTTCCATGATATAAATCCAAAGACACAATTTAGTGGAAAATAGTATACAATATCATAAGTACTAGGGCTTCTATTTGATTAGCCAGATAAAAAGCCAGTCTAAACTGAAATGAAACTCTAGTGGCTTGATATCAACCTATCGATGTTTTTTTCTTGGAATTCTTGTGATCCTAACTATTCAAAAGAATTTGAACATTTCAATTGTCAACAATAATATACGGTGGTTGTTTAGATTATAAATGTTGGGTTGGAACAAATTTCCTTTTCTGATCCTAACGAAGTGTGATAATTTAAAGCTCCAATTTGACAATTATCATCAAGTTTTACTGACAAGCAGGTAAGGTAGTGACAATTGTAAAATAAAGTTGGAAGAAGAAGTATATACATAACAGTATATAAACATTGGGGAACTGGAACCAGAGTGGTTCCTATCAGAAAGATAAAAATCAAATTGTGGTGCTGAAAAAAATGAACTGTAGCAATACTTCATATCAAAATGAAGGATTTTTTTTATTGTATTTAAATTTCCTATATAATCTACAAGCTTAATGCTTTCTTAATTGGTGAAACTAGTTGCTTAAATGAATGCCCTGCAAATGTTAGGGACTACATTCCATTAAGGCTCGTCATATTCATGGAGATTAAGAAGGCCTGCAAGGAGTACAATAGCAATGCATGAATTCTTTAGACATATAGCATAAAATTCCATGCATGTCAAATAGTTCAGGCAAACTAATACATGCCTTGAGAGAAGTCATGCCCTAGTCTTGTGGGCTTATCTTAATCCCTCCCGAACCAGACCCCGTATATTTTCTCTTTTATGATCCTGATAGATTTCAGCAGCAACTGTCCCATTGAAAGGGAATGTGCCTCGTGCTTTGATTTTTCATTGAAACTTGTACCTAAACTCTCAAATTCTCAACTCAAAGTCCAACATTGTTTTTAACTCCATCATATACTTGTATGCAAAATCAAGAAAGATTTACTTGAATAATAATAATAGCTAAAATTGTCGCTCAAATAGTTGCTCTCTTGTTTTGTACCAGCTGGTTTTTGTTATCTGATGGAATTATATTAAACAAAGCCTTTACTATTTTATAAATCTGCTAAAATAGTTATTAATGAGAACATTCCAATATCATTTATGGTCTTTTGAGATATAAGATTCTATTTCCAAAGAACTTTGTATTACTCTGTCCTGAGCTATTTGATTCAAAACCTACTAAGTTAAACTTTGTAATTGCTTCCTGTTGATGTGAATTTTGTTCCACTACAACATGCAGAATCGAATACTTAGTATTTCAAGATGAAACACCAAATCTCCAACTCTCTCTTGAACAAGGTCACTTCTTATGCTAAGCTTGCAAAGTAAGATCATGAAATGACTTCAAGGTTTCCTTCAATTGTGGATACTCGCTCAGTGAAATAATGTGATTTGCAGGTAATCACTAAGGGGACTTACACTATTCATTCAAGACTTGTCAATTGGATTTCTAAAGATTTGGCTTCACAATGTGCAATGAAAATATAATTTTAATTTTCCAATTCTTGAATTCTCACCTTCAACTTAAACTTAACTTCTACTACTAACGATGAATGCAAAGAAGTATGGATGAACTTGGACTCTACTAGATGCAATCTTGTCAGGGACTCCACCCACCTAGTGCAAGCTTCTAAGGTATACTCAAATGATCTTCACATCAATATCTCCTCTTCAATCCCATCAATGGATGCAAACTAAAAATTGAATATCAATTGAAGTTAAGTACAATCACCTTACCACACATTGCACACTTACAATCAGCAAGAGGCTAGTGGCCTAGTTTTACGTTCAAGTCTATCAAGTAAACATCCATAATTTCTTTCATCCAACCAAGATACTTCTAAACAACATGAAATGAAATCTACTCCAAGTGAGAGAATTTGAAGAAACCATGAAACACTTCAAAGCAACATTAAGTAATTCACCGTGAAGACCAACAATGAATCATCAATCACTTTGATACCATTATGGCAACAATTTCAACAAGTCTCTCCCTTAGCTAACCTAGTCCAATCCTAGCTAACTAATTAATGACTAAACTATTACAAATGAGAAGGCCTTGGCCTTTTATAGTTGTTCAATTACAAAGAAGGGTCAAGATCGATTCAAGATCAAGGGCCAAGATTAATCCCTACAAACCCTAATTAGGCTTGCCACACTATCATCCAATTACATGAAGGCGCCACTCTATGGGCCAATAAGATAATTACAAAGCTTTTGAGAGCCAATAAGAAAATTGTACACTTGGCATGATTTGATTGGGTGTGCTTGAACACATGTAACTGGAATTTCCTAATTGGTAGAAGACAAGTGGGTGCCACCTCAGCGTCCTTATCTCATAGACTTGATCAATCCTTAGGTGATGAGAAAATATCTCTCGATAATCAACATTATCAAGTCATCGATTGTGATGGCATATTCCCAAATTGCTTCATCTTCTCAAATTTTCTCCATCTTCGTTCTTGGAAATTTTCTCATTGCCATGACTTGACCTTGATTGTGCTTGCAAACTTAATGTCTTGAACTTCTTGAAGTGATGAAGTCTTCGTGCACTTGGATCCTTCAAAATGAACTTGGATTTCCGGAGGAAATTCAAGTTGATGAAAAGTTTCTCTAATTTTTCTTGTGGGATTGCAAATTTGTTCATTCTCCTTGAACTCCACCTTGATCTCGCTTTGAAATTGCACTTTGATAATTTGATTTTGAACCTCCTCATTTGAAGCCTTCGAGTTATCTCCTTGCTTGAAATTTGAGTATAGCCTTGCCATCGTCTCCTTTCGCTTTCTAAACCTCTCCTTGCTCCATATTTTCCTTGAAAAACAATGGAGAAAAAAAATGCATTAAGTTCATGAAATGGTGATTATAAATGTTATTAAGGAAATCTGAAAGTTTATATGATAAGAAATTGCATCTAGATTTACTTAAATTCAACCTTTCTTCAAGGCAAGATGACTCCACCATTTCAATTTTCTCAAGATTTTCATTAGCATGTCGTGCAAAACTTTACCTTGTTGGCTGATGTCTAAAATCTGAATGCTTAGTCTTGATTTCAAAGTGGATTCTACTTGAATTTTGGACTCTCTATGGTCTGATTTTCTTGTTTCAACCCAGATTTCTCCTTTTTTGGCAAGTTTTAAATTCTGATTTTCCCTTCCTTCCAAGCCCACCTTTTGTAATCTCCAAATTCTCCCAGATTTGCATGAAATCAGATTTTCATTTTGCTTTTGATCTTCCCATTACTTCAATTGATCTCTCATTTGCACTGAGTGCCCTTTCATGTCCTTCATTCTCAGCCCATGGCGGAGATTTTGGGATGTGAGGAATAAAATTCCTCTCCTTCAGAAAATTCTGCCCCTCCTAAAGGCCTTGTTTTGTTGGTAAATTCTCAAGTTCTTGGCCAAAAAACTTAACTCCTCAAAATTTCATCAAGTTGCAACTTCACTTTATTGCCATTAGCTTCATGAAATTGTTGAACTAATCAGTTTTAGAAGAAAAATTCAAATTAAAGGGGGTGGAGAATTTGGATTTAGAGGAATCTCTTAGGGCGGAATTCCTTGGAAGAGAGAAATTCCGCCAAGATTTGTTTCTCCTTCAGAATTAACTTCTTCAATTCCTCATATGCATCCCCTTGATCATCAACTCTTACCTTCTTGACTTGGACATCTAATTTTGATCAAGACTTGTGTTCATTATTGGGGCAGAAATCTTGGTGAGAGAGGAAAAATCTTGGGCGGAATTCCTTGGATGAGACGAATTCCGCCATCCTTTCAGGCCTTTTCTTGCTCAAAAAAATATGATCATTAGCCCTTTCCTTCATCATTTTCGACCTCTAAGTACCAATTTTCAATCCTCACAACTTGGCCACTTGACTTTATGAAGGAAACTAAATTTTTCATTGGCGGAGATTTTAGGAGTTGAGGAATGATTATGAGCGGAATTCCTAGGATCAGAGGAATTCCGCCATCTTCCATGTGCTTTGTTATGCTTCAAAAACTCTTCTTCTTCCTTCACAAATTCATCATTTCAATTGCCTTGACCTTCCATTTCTTAATCCCAGCAATGTTTGGTGTTTTCTCTTGGGCGGAAGTTTGAGGATTGGAGGAATTTCATGGGGTGGAATTCCTTGGATCAAAGGAATTCCGCCAGCCTTCATGCCATGTCAAAAACTCTCATCACCTTGATCCTTTGATCATCGTTTTTTTTATCCTCATGACTTGGTTGCTCAATTTCTCAAAGGTTGCCTTTTCACTTGGGCGGAGATTTTAGAAACGGAGGAATTCCTTGGCTGAGAGGAATTCCACCACCCCTCATTCTCCTCATCTAGACTTAGTCAATTTTTAGCTCAGAGGGCGAAGTGATTTATATAAAATATAACATTTAAGTATAAGTTCCTTATACTTCAAGTTATATTTTATATAAATACTGTCAAGATGTTTGAGATAGGTTTCAGCTTCATAGGAGTTATAATAAAGATTTTAGATTTTGGGAATTTCCAAGAAATTCCAGACTTGCCAAATTTTAGGATTCAGCATGCCCTTCAACAGTGCTACCTCCCACAACCTTTCCTGACTTTCTAAGGTCAAATTGAGACTGGAACAAGGATTTTCAAAAGGTTTTAACTCATTTCATCACACATCCCTTGATTTCAATCTCACCTCCTTGACTAGCTTAGCCCAACTTTCACGTATATCCCTGACAGACTTGACTACCTTAGTAGGCCAAAGTTGCCCTACCAACTAAGACTACCTAAGACCACCTAAAAGCATCTAAGATCACTACTCCTACCACTAAAGCAAAAAGAGGGGGGTCCCCATTTGCAATGGGGTGCTGGTGTGAAAACCTCACAACACTTCTTTTGTCATATATTTCCCTATCACACTCTTAATATTAATTCTATTTCACACTATACTAGAAATTGCAAGTACTAGCAAATCACAAATACGAACCAGTTGATTCCTGCTTTGCAATTTATGATGTTTGCTCAACAAAAGAAAACTACCTTATTAATGACTTTTTTAGCCTAAGGATTTTGAGATCCTAGAGGCCAACTTGGATAATCATGAGGTTGAATGACTTGGGAGAGGTTCTAAACTAGGAGCTTCATCATCAGAACTTGCAGCCTTCTAACATGGCTCTATTTGTAGTAGCAATAGCAATTGGCTAAATTTGATTTTTTGGAACTTTGTACTTAGTTAATAGGTTGAGTCTCTACAAACTAAATTGTAATTGAAATTTTGTCCAGTGTAACCATCTAGTTATTATTTATGCACTATGTAAGTATGATTTGTGTAACACATGTAATTAGTGATATGAATATAAATTTAAAAAATCATATTTTCTATAATTCATGGGTTAAACTCTATTTTATTTGCTCTCTATATATTTGTACCATGGAAATGCCCTTAAATTTTAAAAAAAACTAGTTTTGGTCTTTTTTCTACAATTTGTTTTTAAAATCTGATTTTTCCACCATTTTTTTTAAATCTTAAACTTTTGGTTTGCTGATTTTTTCCCCAAACATTTTTTTCCTGCTATGATTGGTACAGACCTAAGAGACACAGTTTTACACTTCTTGATGGGTCATGTTGGAATAAAGGCCCATTATGTTGGCTGAGAATGATTGGGTATGAGATGGGAGATCTCTAGAAGTGTTTAGGAAAAAGTTGCAGACTTCAAAACAACACAAGAAAATTGTTTTGGTGAATACTTGCTTTCTAAGATACCGATGCGCCTGGGATGAAGCCAGATGCGAGAGCGGATGCGTTTGGATGCTAATTCCGGCACGGATGCCCTATGGATGCCGGTTGGAGGCACATCCCAGGCATCCGGATGCCTAGGATGCGCTTCCGGCAGGCATCCACAGAGCATCCGGGGGCACTGCCCAGAAAGAGGTCATTCAACCATTCTTTTCTCATTTTGTTTGCAGCTTCTCATTTGGTCTCCATTTTGGCATGTTGAAGGGTGATTCTTTTCGAAGAGGATCGTTCATAGGGCAAGAGATAGCTTCCACAAAGGAGTTTTGTGCATCTAAGGTAAGCATTTGATCCCATTCTTGAATCCTTTAATGGATTTTTTTTTAGTTTGGGAAGAAATTTTTCAAGTTTTTTTTATTTTTATTTTTTTTAAGTAAAGAAACAAGTTTAGCTATCTATTTTAGTATTTTTCTATCATTTTTTTGCACTAGTTTGCTTGATATTCAAACTTCAAAGTTGTTTTCTAATTTAAATTTATTTAATTTCTTAATATCTTATCATAGCAAAGCAAGAAATTACATTGAATTGTGCAAAAATGGCCACCACCGGTAGTCAAAGTTCAATGGTAGGGGAAGGAGGTGATAATTTCAAAATTGATATAGGATCTCCTTTATGGAGACATACCAGAAGAATAGAACAGGTTTCAGGAGGTGGCTCATATCTATGGAAGTGTAAATATTGTGAAAGTAACAAAGGAAAAGCATTCAAAAGCTCATATTCCCAGTCAAATTTCATTTTATGGGCCCTGCTAGTAAAGGGATGGCTATGTGCAAAGGCACAAGTGGAAAAGGGATATCAGAAGCACAAATAGCATCCTATGTAAAAGAACAAGAGGCTGTTGATAAATTGGTTAAAAGATCCAAAAAAAAATTTATCAACCTCTATCCGGAAAGAATAATACACAATTACCCACTGAACCAATTCAATCCTCCAAACATCCATTCTTGCAAGTGCCTGTACCGGAAGAGAACGAGGAAGAAGTAGAAATTTCAGCCCGCAAAAGAGGTCCATTGGACACCGCATTTAAAATGGAGGCAAGAGAGCGTGCTGATGAAGCCATTGCACGTTGCCTCTATGTCAATGGTCTTCCTTTCAACTTGGTAAGATCACCATATTGGAAGGAAATGGTGGCTGCCATCAATAAAGCACCAGCTGATTACACAAGTCTCTGGTATGAAAAGGTGCGTACCACTCTATTGCAAAAAGAGAGGACTTCTGTAGACAATGCTCTTCAACCAATTAGAGCTTCTTGGAAAACTTCAGGTATATCTATTGTGTCTGATGGATGGAAAGATACAAGAAACCGATCATTGATTAATGTGATTGCAGTGTCCCCCAAAGGGACAATGTTTTTGAAAGTAGTTGATTGTGAAGGGGAGGTGAAAGATGCAAATTTCATTTCTAGAATTTTCATTGAGGCCATAGAGATGGTGGGTAGTGAGAATGTGATCCAAGTGGTTACGGACAATGCCAAAAATTGTAGGGGTGCAGGTGCTTTGGTTGAGGATCGGTATGAGCATATTTTTTGGACACCATGCACCGTACACTCCCTCAACTTGATCATGCAACAAATTGGCACTCAAATAAATTGGGTGAAGCAAATATACCAAGAGGGGGAGGAGATACAAATGTTTGTGACAAACCACCACATGTCACAATCCATATTTAGATCATTCTCCAAATTGGAGTTGCTGAAGGTAAATTCAAAATTGTAATTAGTAAATTTCATTTATTTATTTAAGTTGAATAGATTTTATGTTCATGTTCAATTATCAAATTATATATAACTTTGTCTTTGCTTGATATTTATTGACATGTTAACTTGCTCAGGTTGCTGAGACCCGATTTGCATCCCATACTATTGTTATGAGACGACTTATCAAGGCGAAAGAGGCATTGAGCCAAATGGTTATTTCTAACTAGTGGGGTATATGGAAGGCTTCAAATTCAGAGAGAGTCCAAAAGGTCAAGGTTTTGGTCTTGGATGACAATTGGTGGGCTCGTGTGCAATTCGTATTGGATTTCACCGAGCCTATGATGACTATGCTCCGCTTTGCTGATACAGATTCATCTTGCTTGGGGGATGTGTATGATGGCATGGACACAATGGTAGAGAAGGTAAAATTTGAAATACAAAAACATGAGAATGATCCCACAGAATGTGAAGCCTTATGCAATAAGGTGGAAGCAATCATTCATCATCGTTGGAAGAAGATGACTACCCTATTGCACCTCCTTGCATATGCCTTATCTCCAAGGTACTATAGCGAGGATGTACTTGCTCTGCCAAATAGAATTGCACCATATGCGGATGAAGAAGTTGCTAATGGGTGCTACAAAGCTTTTGTAAGACTCTTCCAAGATGAAGAAATGCAAGAAAAAGTGAGGCTAGAATTTGGCT
>MU223456.1:271367-286163 GCA_018584345.1 Thuja plicata | reverse complement strand
AGAATTGCACCATATGCGGATGAAGAAGTTGCTAATGGGTGCTACAAAGCTTTTGTAAGACTCTTCCAAGATGAAGAAATGCAAGAAAAAGTGAGGCTAGAATTTGGCTTATTTGCTTCGGGAACAAGACTTACTCCATATGCAATAAAGGACAAAAATAACATGGAGATGGGAGCTATCACATGGTGGTACATGTATAGTCAACCATACAAGCATCTACAACCTCTTGCAATCAAGATCCTCTCACAAGTAAGTTTTGCTTTTTGTTTTTTGTTTACCACTTATATTCTACAATTTAATGTTTAACATTCTTTAATTTGCTTTTCATTTGTATGTTTAATTTTGTGAACACTATCCAGGTTGCAAGTTCTTCTACTGCTGAACAGAATTGGAGTACATACTCCTATATCCATTCAGTGAAGCGCAACCGGCTGGGCTCAAAGAAAGCTGAGGACTTGGTTTACATTCATACCAACTTGCGTCTTTTGTCACGTAAGGAGGATCAATACAAGGAAGGGTCAACCAAGCTTTGGGATGTAGCCCCTGAGTGTGCAAACTTGGATGCAACAATTCAGGATCTGACTGCAATCACAGATGATGGTGATAATACCAACAGGACACATGGTATTGGTACATCTAGCACCAATGGAACCGTTTTCGCTTCAAATGATCTTGAACTTGCAGCAGTTGGAGATGATGAGAATGCTGATTTTCTTGAGAATCCTTATGATTCCGAATCTTATTAGTGAATCTTGAGTCTTGACTCTTGATTGATGGACATTGAATCATGAACTAAGTTTTGATTTTGTAGTTCAAATTGCTGAGAAATTTCTATAAATTAGTAGAAAAAACAGATAAAAATTATGAATTAAATCTCATTAAAGGGTATTTTGTTTGCAAATAAAATTTCTGGATTTTTGTTGAATATTTTCTAAGATGTTTTTGTTTTTCAATTATCCTTATTTGGGGACATTACACCTAGGGGCTAGCAGCATGACTTCAATGTGACCACCGGCTCCGCACACTGCTTGGCAACTCCAATTGGTGTTAATAACCTCCCGTCAACAATATAAAGTCCTGTCGGAGGTTAAATGCACGTCAATGTTGAAAAAAGCAATCGGGAATAAACACAAACTGCCCGACATAAGGGAGAAGCCATCAGGGGTTGAAAAAAACCATTGATGGGTAGAATAAACCCATAGAACTTTAAATGAGTCTGACAAATCTGCCAAAAGTTGACAAGAATTGCAAAAAAGTGCCTGACACAATCGTACTACGATCTGACACCAACCGATCCAAATCGATTTGATATTTATATATAATTTTCTTTTAATTTTCCAAAGGCAATTTGGAAGACTTAGGAAAAATTTAAAAACACCAACCAGAATAAAAAGGAGCCCACAAAGAACTTTTGATGCCGACACAACACAGGCAATATGACTATTTTGTACGACAAGGTGGGGAGACCAAAAAAATAACAAATCCGACTTTCTCTAAAATATATTGAGTTTACTATCGATCCATAGAGTTTTGACGATTCTAGACTCAAACATGAGGTTAATTTCACCCCAAATTGCACCTAGTAAAGGCTCGTACCTAATTCACCCTCAAACCTAGAAAGGAATCTACAAAACTAGAACTCTAATACCATGGAGGAGTAAATGGCGGGCACCAACACCCCAAGAACACCTACAAGACCAAAATAAATTCCACAAGAGAGAAATGGCAAGAATAGATTGCTTGATTATGAATGCTTGAATGATAAAAATGTACATGAGAGGTCTTTCTGGTAAAGGCAAGATGAGGAATTAGATTAGAGAAGATGTTGACATATGTCTTAATCCTATACATTGAGATAACTACTCAACAGAATTATTAATGACGTAGGTAAATAGGATTTAAAAAAAGTCAAAAAGATACGATATGATAAGATCTTATCTAGACAACTAAAACTTCTAGAAGAAAACCAAGGATCTAAGTTTATTTAAGTCATGTGAATAAGTCTCCTACTAGGAACTAGCTAGGTACAACACCTTTACAAGGTACAAGACATTATTGACACCAACATAAGCATCTTTGTCTTCTACGTCTTGTACTATTTTTAAATTTTGTAACAAATCCATCATCTTCAATGACTTTGAAATATATTTTATCTTCATAATTTGCAAAATCTCAATCAAGTACAAAATTCTCAGTAACTTCGATATCTTACCCAACTCTGACAATTTAAAGTTTATATATATCTACATGATATTCAATATCTTCAACACAATAATTAAAGACTCATAGACGTGACAAAAGACAAAGATGATAACAGATTCATAAACAAGGGGCAAATAAACACACTTGTAGAAAGTGAATACATAATAGATAGACACCAATAGACAGGAATACAAGAGAAAAATAATTAAAAAGGAAACAATAAGCAACCTATGGACCAGGCACTGACAAAATGAAAAGATAGAAAATGCAGGAGTCGCCTTGCTTGCATTATTATTGCTCATAGAATAAATTCAGTTTTTTTCTCAAAGCTCAACTCAGACTGAGGAATGCCCCCTTCCAATGTGGAAGTGAAACTGTGAGCCACCTTACCCCTATGTGAGCTTGAATCTTCATAGAAAATTTAAGTAATATATGTTGCCCAAAATCCAATACAAAGACTATATACAACCTTTTCAACCTATATAGCACAACTTAAGAATCCATCCCATTTTAAATACACCAGGTATAGTTGTTCAAGATTCTGTGGTTTGTATTATTTACGGTGCATCTCTATGCCATAAAAGTAAAAATAATTTTCTTCAATTGTAAGGCCTTTGGTTGGATTCTTTGAAAGCAATTTTATCATTAATTAGTTTAATACACATTTTTGCTCATGGAGTGGAAATAAAGTTTTGTATCCAGTATCTTATCCTACTGATGTAGAACAATAAACAGAAGCTTGAGTTGCTCACATTTGTTGGCCATTAGATGAAATGTATCGTTGAGGTAATACTTATTGTTAACATTATTGTAGCTATGGTCAAATTCCTTCAAGCCGACATAGATAACATAAAGGTTGTGATAATATAATTATTGTGATAATATAATTATATTGATAATATAATAATTATATAGAATTATAACAATAATATAATTGATAATTATTGACAATATAATAATATAATTATTACATTATCAATGGGGCCAACTTTGAAGAGTGGTGACCCTTGGTGAAGGGGCACCACCTATAGGTATAAAGGAAGATTGAATCTTCCTCTCTTGGATATATTACACATGGAAAATACACAATCTGCATTTTTAGAAGAGAAGTGCTCAGGGGAGACAATCGGGTATTGTCTATGGTTGGGAGGGCAAATCGTTGCCCGTGGTTAAACAAGCACCAAAAACAACATGTTATCAAAGCGGGTTATCTGCAAGCTTGAGATTATGCTTCTCAACGTGGAGTATTGATTGAAAAATGGTTTGGTTGGCTATGTTTCGAGTCATTGGTCAAAGATTCTATTGGGCATATCATTTGTGCAAATCGTGTCTGAAGGAATTGTTGTGTGAGTAATATACAACCACCGGATGGGAGGTTGTGTCTGTAGGAATTGACGTCTGAGTACCCTTCTATAGCTCATATTTGTTGAGTCAATCTGCTCCTCGATTTTGGACAGAGATTTGTGTGCATGCGTTGAAATTGAAGATCAGGTTGTATGTTGAATCATATTATCGTGTTCCTCTGTAAAACAAAGAGCTATTGGGGGAAAATGGATGTAGACATGTGTTTGAATCCTCAGCTTGCCATTTCATGTGCCTCATCACTGTAGTATTTGTTTGATGGGCTAAATCTAGCAAAGATGCAGCGTTTCTGGCTATCATGGGTCCTTTCTATACGAAGTGTGGACTTAATGGAATCAATTTTAATCTGCAGATGCAGTATCGCCTTGTATTAAAGGGGAATTGTTTTTCTCTACAAATTTAAGGATAAAAGGTGATTGTGTGGGACAGAAGAATTCTTAATCCATCGTTTTTCAATATTAGTGATTATAAAAATGACAAGGTATTATTATCTTAATCAGAGCTATGCTTAAGATTTCCATTATAATACTTGTGGGGCATGTCCTTTAATTTTGAAGCCGCAATTCCATATTGATAAAATACTCAAAAGTATTAGTGCCAAAGGTAACCACGAAGTCTGCGATGGGTGAATAAAAAGGCGGAATGTTTTATATGAATTACAGAATTGGGAGTACCAGCACACACGATAGGAGAGAATCTTGAGTTGATGAGACGACATTGTTGGATGTCAGAACTATAACCAAAACGACAATTTGCAAACAATAGACACAATGCATCAAAGTGTTTTGGCAGAGCAACTTGTTTCTTTCCAGGAGGAACGAGTGCGGGTCCATGTAAGAGCAACAGATGGAAGAATTCATTGCTCAGACTGTTTAGATTGATCAAAGGCAGGTATACATTTTCCAGATTGTATAATAGTTGGGAAACTTCACTCAACAAATGAAAAGGTGTCTACAGTAATGTTGCCCGACATGTGATACAGAGAGTTGGCGGAAGTCATTATCGGGAGTTCTGTTCTGACGGCAATGAACAATTGGTAGGGCAACTAACACATCAGCGTCATAGGAAGTTCGGAACATCTGCAAAGAAAATTGACGGCACAGAATGTCCTATATCAAAGAATCATTTCTGGCAATTACAACAGACACAAATCTGATTGTTCCACACATTGGTTCCAGAGATGACAAACTATGCGGTGTCGATCTGTGGTATCTTTTGTATAAATGAAGTCACACGCTTTGGGTGTTGGCGGTATGTTCAATGTAGCAGAAGATTTGGATTATGTGCATACTTTTCTTGCTAAAGCTATTGATGAGTATGCAACTCTATGTGCCAAGGTAGCAAAATCAAATGAGGAGGCATCACAGATGGACCCTAGACTAGAGTCGATTGTAGAAAGGATGATAGACAAATGCATTTTGGATGGCAAGTTTTAGCAGGCTCTAGAAATTGCATTTGAATGCAGAAGGCTTGATAAGTTAGAAGAAATCGTGAAAAGTGATAATGTTTCTGGAATGCCTTCTTATTGCATCAATGTTTCTCAAACATTTGTTAGTAGAAGAGAGTACCGATGTGAGGAAAAGAAGAGCGATGAATTAGTAATGTTGCCAAGGCATTTGTGCAAGTGATGGTAGCATCAAGGATTACAGAGAAAAGTTGAGACAAGAGGGCTCTCTTAGTGAGAGGGAGCGGACTGCGAAGGGATTTTGTTCTAATCTCGGGATGGTCATATTCCTCTCTGGTCTAGGGCTCGATCTTATGACAGTAGGTCCAAGGTGGTCTTGGATCTAGCACTTTCAGTCGTATATGGATCATGCCAGATGATGAGAGTCTCTTGGAGCAAGATATCTTCCATGATTGGGGCCATGTGAGCAGGGTATGCTTCCATGACAGAGGGAGCAGCTAGAGGATCTGCTTCAGTTGACTTCCTAGGATCTTGGTCATGTTGGCTCAGAGTGAGTGGACCATGTCAAGATAGTTTCTCTAGTGATCAACAGTCAGAGGACTATGATTCATGGGACGGAGTCCCATGTATGTAGGCTGGAAGGTCTTTACGCTGACACCTAGGTCAGGATATTCCTGAATAGATGGATACTTGGTAGGCTTGGGATTCACCAAGAGTGATGCAGACTCCAACCTTGTATTTCATGATAGGTCAAAGCATGTGGAGATCAAATATAACTATATAAGAGATATGGTGCAAAAGAATGCTATTCAGTTGAGGTACATTAGCACTGATGATCAGATGGCCTATATTCTCACCAAGCCCCTTGCCAGAGTAAAGTTTGTGCATTTTCGAGACAAGCTTGGAATTGTGGAGTATGAAGCCCTTGTCTCAGCATCAGTGATTTCTAGAGATGTACTTTAATGCATTCCTCTCTGTGAGAGAAGTTTGAGGTGCAAGCCCTTGTAAATGCATTCTACTCTGTGAGAGAGAAGTTTGAGGTGCAAGCCCTTGTTAATGCATTCTGCTCTATGAGAGAGAAGTTTGAGGTGCAAGCCCTTGTTAATGCATTCTTCTCTATGAGAGAGAAGTTTGAGGTGAAAGCCCTTATTCATTCTGCTCTATGAGAGAGAAGTTTGAGGTGCAAGCCCTTGTTAATGCATTCTTCTCTATGAGAGAGAAGTTTGAGGTGAAAGCCCTTATTCCACCCTCTGGGAGTAGCCATGGTGAACATCATGATGAGATGACAACACCACGTTGAGTGATACCGTGATGAGCACTTGTGTTCATTTGCATTTCCATTCATGGGAGTAGCCATGGTGGATATCACTACATAACTCAGATATCGAGAAGGATTCCTCCCTAGCTAAGAGGGAGTGTTAATGTTATTGTAGCTATGGTCGGATTCCTTCAAGCCAACATAGATAACATAAAGGTTGTGATAATATAATTATTGTGATAATATAATTATTGTGATAATATAATTATAGTGATAATATAATAATTATATAATATTGATAATTATTGACAATAAAAAATATAATTATTATATTATCAATAGGGCCAACTTTGAAGAGTGGTAACCCTTGGTGAAGGGGCACCGCCAATAGGTATAAAGGAAGATTGAATCTTCCTCTCTTGGATATATTATACACATGGAAAACACACAATCTGCATTATTTAGAAGAGAAGTGCTCGGGGGAGACAATCGGGTATTGTCTATGGTTGGGAGGGCAAATCATTGCCCGTGGTTAAACGAGCACCAAAACCGACACTTATAAGCTGTCAAATTCAGCAATTGTTTTTCTCTCTTTGGAAAAACAAAATAATCAAGTACAATCCCACATATGAAATTTGCCAGTCTCCAATTTTTCTTACTTTGATTGGTAAATTCCCTTGCAGGGAAACCTTATGGCTTGGATGCCACATTTCAGAGGTATCTCGTCCATCAATTTCATCCAAGACTTGTACCTGGTCTCATCCACTGGAGTACACCACACCTAGACATGGATGTGGTAATTAACCCATCAACTTAATTAACAAAATCAACTTAGATGTCACTATGGCTCTGGGAATTTGAAAATAAATCTTCACAATGAGATCCCAATGATTTAATCATTTGAGGTCAGACATTCTGACTCCAATCTACAATTTGTAAAGTTACCTTTGCAAATTTATTTTGCCAGAACCGTGTCCTGCCCTATGCGGATGATCTCCTTCTAACAACACTAGACGAAGAATATACTAGTTCAAGAGTTGGTGATAGTAGAATCAAGCCCACGAATATGGCTGAAAAGATCCTGTTGAGAAGATTGTTCTACCTCAACAAGGTCAAAGACAAGCAAACAAAAAAGTGATTATTTTATAACATTCAAAAATAACTTGCAAAAGCAAAACAATATGAAGATGACAACTTCAGAGATTCATTTTGACAAAATTATAAACAAATACCAATACCCACTGAGAAAGACAATTTTGGCTACCATTAAATAGAACCAGCCAGTTCTTCTCTTGTTTGAGAAGGCCTGCTGAAGTTGTTGCTTTAAAACATCATGTAAACCAAAGAAAAACATGAATCTAAAGACATCACCCTCTACTTGCCTATTTAATTATCTACCAACATTACAGCACTTCTCATTGACTATAACTGCTGACAGAACTTTGATAAGCTGAGTCAACTTTTTTTCTGGGTAGGTAAATTCTAACGCTCGCCCATCATCAGATAAATGCAAGGAATGTTGACTATAACTGCTGACAGACCTTTAATAAGCTGGGTCAACTTTTTTTCTGGTGGGTAAATTTTAACCCTCACCCATCATTAGATAAATGCAAGGAATGTATCACCAACCTTAAAATGCTTTATTGGCTTAGCAACACATCCATGAGTTTTTCTGCTGCCAAAATTTTCCTGGGATTGCAACCATCCTTGTCAGCAACGCCTGCTTTACAATAGCCACTCAGAGCACCATTTTGCTAATGCTGCATCCAAGGGGTTTTTCTTCTGTGAAATTTTGCTTGAGATTGAACCCAGTCTAGTCAACAAGGCCTGCTGCGTCATAGATACTTAGAGCACCTTTTTGGCTTAGATGCCACATCCAAGGGGTTTCTCTTCCGCCAAAATTTACTTGGGACTTACCCAACCTTGTCTGTGAGGTCTAATTTATTGCAGCCACTTCAACACAGGGAGAGTGCCCAGCAGGACTTCAACCCAGGTCATCATTATGGCAATGGCTCCCCCTTAACACTGGACCAAGCAAGCTGGATCAATATAACACATACTTCCCTAATTATTTATTAAGAGTTTTGGACTCTTCGAATTGTACTAATCCCTTTTTTAGTCTGTTATCCTTTTTCTGTATGCATACTAGGGAAACATAAAATACAAATAGAAAGCTTGATTGGGTGAAACTTATCAAGAACCATGACCATCACCAAATAGTCATGAGATGCTACCTCAAACCTCCTTGACATCAAGCGTGTACTGTGCCTTTCTTTAGAAAAATTTCCACTTCACAACTCATTTTGCATGACCTTCATGATCTGATACACATCAATTTTAGGAAAATACCACATAACTATGGACGTAGGGAGTCGCACTGTAACTCAAACCTAGTTACAAAACACAGGCATAAGGTTTATTGAAATAACCATGAGATTGACCACACTGTCAATGGATGCTAAACTAGAATGCAACTTATTCTCTTGCGAATGCAGCCTTACTGTTGCAGTAAAAAATAGAGAAATGTTTTGATATCTATCAGGCATGACAACGGAACTAGATAATGGAAGCAGAACTTCTTATCCCAAAACTATGCCTACTTCAGCAATATAACAAAAGTAGATCATATTGCATTCCCAAAGTTTCCTTGAGATTATTCATAACGGGCATGATAAAATATAACATCACATATAGGTAGCAGGGTAATACCTGTCAGATTTTCTTGAAGCCATTTGGAATTTTTGGGGCTAAGGTGACTATCCCACCACCAAGAGTAGCGACGATTAGACTTAGCTGAAAACATAGCTGGTTTCATTGGGGCACCGTTTGCAAATTTCTGTTTTTCCAGGCTTTGTTTTTTGTCCCCTTCAGTTGAACCTTCTGTGGAGTTAATAATAAAGCGCCAGGCCTTGATGTTAAATTACTGTTAACACTTTTACTTGGTATAGCTCCCGCAAATTGTTGTTGCAAAACTCCATTAATTTAGAAAATAGGGAAGAGCACCTGCACTGCATATGAAAAACAAAAATTCATACATGTGGAGTTCGCAACAGTACAACTGAAATAAGGGCTCCAAAAGCGATTCCAGCGTCGCAAAGAAATCTAACTAAAACTATCTGGTAAAAGTAAATAGATGTATATTGCTTAAAAGGCACCTCTATCATTTGTGGGATCTGCAAAAGGCCAACTGAAATAAGGGCTTTAACAACACTCCCATCATTGAAAAGAATTTGTATTAAAGCTGGCCAGTGAATGTAGATAGATGTATATTGCTTGAGAACTAGAAGAACTTGTGAACATGTTTATGATACAAAATTGTGTGGGGCTTGCAACAGGCTAGCTGAAATAAGGGCTCTAACAACACTCTCATGATTGCAAAGAATTATATTAAAAAGCTGGCAGATAAAATTAGATAAATGTATATTGCAACAGAGGCACATTTGCACGTCAATGATACATAACTCTGCAGTTGGAAAAAGAAGAAGAGATAGAACAGCACTTCTATTTCCTGTTTTATAATTCAATAGACTGGTAGCCATCGTTATTTCTGCCCTAACGCCATTAGACCAAAACATGTGAATTGCAGAGAAGTCGAGCGTTAATTCCTCAACTACCTTCAACCAATAGAAAGGCTCAGATCGTTTCTACAATTAGCATGATTATACACATACACCATGCACGTCTAGGACTTTGCACAGCACCTGTATGAAAAGTGGGGTGAAATCTTGAATGCTTCGAGTACCCACGAAAAAAACACAGAAAGCATACATAGAAGAACATACACAACATCAAATAAGGCAGAAACTAATGATATGCACCTTAACACAGTTCGAAGTTTTTGGGTACCCACAGAGGAAGACATAAAAGACACACAGACATAACTCAGCAGATCAGTCAAAATTCCTATTAACTAATTACCATAATGTATGCAAAAATAAATAAGAAAAGAATGGCCAAATCTATGTTTACCCACCTTTCCATGACCTCTCTGCAACAAACTACTTCATCTAGCAAAAACTATTAGCACCTGAAGAATAAATGAAGCAGAAAAAGTAACCACACATAGATCACAGATTCTGAATCATATGATCGACCACAAAAGCGCCCAGTTGTCTCAGACTCGTTAAAGTTTAAATTCCTTGTTTGCAAACCATCCAACTTAGACTATGTCACAAATCAATAAAATTGCCAAGAAAGTTGATTTACTTGTCTGATCATCAGTTTACTTGTCTGATCATCTACACAAAAACCCATTTTGTTTCAGACCCCTCAAAATATGAATTCCTTGATTATAAACCATCCAGATTGGAATCATATCACAAACCAATAACAATATCAATGATTCATGCAAAATGCAGTCAGTTTACTTAACCTTGAACATGTGAAACATCCATTGTTTCCTTCTCCTCCACCATCAAAACTTTGGCTCTGCAAATCCATGTTCTACTGCTAGGCTAGGTATCTTTGGTGAGTGTGTGGATATTATTAGTGTTGGTTGAGAGAATTGGTGATGGTCTCTGTACCACCCACCTGCTATTCAACGTTGCAGAGTTAAAAAGAAAGGAAAAAAAGCTGCTACCCCATGGGTGCATGCAGTTACTTACGAATATTATAATAATGGCAATGATGATGTTTGATTAGGTGGATTTCATCACCCCAGAAACACCATGATGGGTTGTGCACAGGACCTGAGGATTTGGCTATTTTGTCTGTTTCATACAACTTAGCAATGCCCACCACTAGAAAGCTCCCTTTACCTTTCATTTCCACTTGTTAGCTTAGGAATCAAGATAAGAATTAAAGTTAAATAAGTGCCGTTTGGTAAAACTGTGGCTTGACTTGGAAATTTCCCTAACAATTACCTGCACTGACACTGACTCAAGTGGGTGGATGTACTATGTAGGTCCATTTGGCTGGATTCATTATGGCGGGAATACGATATAGCTAAATGATAAGGGAATTGGAAAGACCGTGAGATAAAAAGTACCAAGGGAAAGGTCTAATATTTTAAGGGCAAAATGTCACATCTCATAAGCATCTCAATGTACTTAGGTATAGTGATTTTTTAATGTGTTAAGATGGTTTAACAGTGTCGTTTTAAATAATTTTATTGCAAGGAATGTCTTAAATTGATATTCCTTGGAGGTTGTTGAGGTATATGGTCCATGTATTTTAATTAATAATAATATAAGTATCTTTTATAAAAATTATGTTTTCAAAGTTAGAGTCTTAGTTTGAATTCTTGGGATTTGAAAAACCTATAATAAGAGAATGAGAAATTGAGAATAATTTAGTCTATTTTTTGAGTTATATAAATATATTGTATTCTCAAAGTTACAAGTCTTATTTTGAATTCTTCCAATGATATGATAAAAGAATGAGAAAGTGAGAATATTTGGGTGATTAAAGTTTTAAAATAGAAAGACATTTAATATTAAGAATTGTATGGTTGTATTATAAATAGTTTTTCAATTGATAATCTACTCTAGAATTAAAAGATATGAAAAGATTAATAAGAACATAAAATACACTTCTTAATGGACAATCAATTGGGCATGTGAGATGCAAGACCATGTGGCCCTTACCAAGACTGAAAAAGCACACAAGCAAGGGCTACTTTGCACTATCTTTAACCAAGCCCCTCTCCCACCATTATTGTTTACAGGCAGGGAAGACGTGAGAAAAGGACATTGATTGAAAGTGTTAAAAGGGCAGCCATTCATTTTCTTTTCTTTTCTTTAGTCGCTTCGTTTTGTACGTATTGGCAACATCAACTGTGAAGCAGGAATCAAATTGATACATGTATTTTAGGAAGCATACCAAAACCGACGTCCTGTGCGGGACCACCCACCTGTATTCCACCTTATAATAGTCTGAAACTCCATTTTTTATATGTTAGTAGATTTTATGGGATTCGGATTCCTTTGAATCTACTCATTTCACACCGCCCATGACGCTCGCCCACCGTCCATGACACTCCATCCTATCGTGATATTCCTTATTTTCAAACAATTATTGTGCTCATCTACGTCTCTGTATATTGTATTGTTTGTACAAGCATGTGAGAGACCTGTATTTGTCTCGTGTTTAATGATTTGGTAAACGGTGGCAGGTCTTTATGGGGCTTGCCATATCCTTGCCTTTGAAATATGTAGTCCTGGTCCTCCACAGCATGTCAAAGATGTGAAAGAATGTCAAAGACTTGGTCCATTTTGTATACTGGTTTGACACCACATTGTTCAATAGTCCTATCTTGATCATTTATATCTTTTTGTTAACTTTTTGCTTTAGAGGTGGAGAATCTGTGTTCTTGAAAGAGAGGTCAGATTTTTAAAAAATCTGACTCTAGATAAGGTATGTACACATTGTTTGAGCATAGTTAGGAGTCTTCGGCAAAGAGTATGAGCTACTCACATGTATAAGCTATCTATAGACCCAAACATAGATTGTGAGCTAGTCCCATGTTACTATAAGCTATCTATAGACCCAAACATAGATTGCCCAATATTATGGACTATAAAAGCACCTTTTCTTTCTTTTGTTTTTCTACATTCACCTTGATCATTCTTATCGATTGCATTACCCTCAAAGAAGAATGGGAAGAAATGATTACTATTCTTTATTGAAGTAGTAGAAATAAAGGATATTTCATCTTTTAATATCTAAGGCGTAAGGGTGTCCAACTCAAATATAAAGAAACATTAAAAGTTGGTTTCATAATACAACTATTTGAAGAAAATAAATTAACAAGTTTAGGAGAATTGGTAATCCAAATCAACACTTGAGAATGAGTAGTCTTCTAAAAGGCACTACATATCCCATTAATCTATGAGTGGTTGTAATGTTTGTACAATCAATAAATTGTTTTGGTCTCATGGACATAATTAAGATTGTTTCATTTTACATTTATTCACTCATCTCTCTCCTAATATTTCCATTGTCTCTTTCTCTATTGTCCACCTTGTCTATATTAACCTCTCTTATATTCCATGTTACCTTTTAATTCTCATTCCTTTGAATTGATTTAAAAATTAGAAAAGAAAATGGTTAGAGCATATAGGGTCACAAAATGTACAGATTAGTTAGTAGCTCCTTTTATATATCCGAGATGGTTGGTGGCCCATCATATGTGGCCCCAAAAGGATGAGGTGCCCTTATATTTCTGCAAACATTTGTTTGCAGAGTTCCATTTAGGTTATGATGTTGATTACATAGATTTACCTCCACATGCTGGTCAGGGTCGGGGGAGATATCAGGATAAGTGTAGACGACCTGATGCACCATAGCCCCCTAGTAAGAGGGCATTGGTGGGTCAAAACCTTTTGGTTCTTCCAAAAGGTTTGGAGGCCTACACTGGAGCTGGACAGGTTGCTGCTAAGGATGCACACGTAGATATGTTTTCTAGCATTGCCACCATCGCGACTCAAGGTAATGAGTTGTCATCTGATCGTGTGGGTAGGTACATGCTCAAATCCCGGACCAGCGCAGGCGTTGATCCTTCTAGTCCATTTTATGATCCATACATCTGATATGATCTTCCCACTCCATATGAGATATTACGACTACCAGAGGATCGTCTGCGCGACATGAGCTCCAGTTTAGTTAGTGATCTCCTTGCAGCTTACCAGCACATTTCTATGACACGTGGGGTTCCTCCACGTGATATTTATGCATTCGTTCGAGGAGACCAGGCCTCGAGATCCTCCACATGAAGCAGTCGAGGACAAGGAGATGCAGAGGCAAGTACCTCCAAACAGGAGGATGTATAGATACATTCTACAGCTCCATGACAGAGTGTGGATGATCTTACACCGCCTCGACAGCATATACAGGCTCCCCTATATCAGACACCTACGACCTCACGATTTCACACTAGATTCTCATATTTGCTTATGGATGAGGGAATTGATCTTGATATTGTGTCCTTACATTCTTCTGAGTTATCTAACATTGGACGTGCATTACACCAGGTACACTTGAAACCATTTAATTTCAAGATTCAAGAACAATCAAGTAATTTTGTATTTAATTTATTTATATAAATTCCATTTATATATAAATTTAACTATATATAATTTAAATAAATTTGAACCAGGTATAGGACACTACGAGGGGCGCTGCATATGGAGATTTAGAGGAGCCTATTGATCTGATTCATCAGGATATAGAGGTAAAATTTAATTTAAATTATTTTTAAATAGTTTATTCGTTTCAAGTTTAAACATGTACATTTAGAAAAAAGCTTGGTCTGGATAAATATATTAATTAAATTTGTTTTTAAATTGTTATACATATTTGTACATATACAGACTCAGGTCCAGCAGGATGAGGGTCCACATAGGCCTGCACAGAGTGGTGATCATGGCAGTTATTGATCTAGATTTACACATGAGAGATCTAGATTATATACACACATCTGTTTTACATTGATAGATAGTACAGACATTTACATTGTTATGTTGATATCTAGACATATATGTATTGATATGTACATGTGTTTTGTACTTTGATACATTGATATTTACAGGTCCATTTACATTGTTATGTTGATCTATATATCTAGATATTT
>MU223456.1:257689-269268 GCA_018584345.1 Thuja plicata | reverse complement strand
TAAACAAATTGAATAATATGAAAATGACATACATATGTATACCTTGAAGTTCATGTTGTCGGAGTGCACGCTTCACACATGCTCCTGCTCCATCATGCTCCCCTTTTCCATGTCCACTTTCAAAGAAATTCTAAAGAAACTTAACATTGTGTCTAACATGTTGCATAGCTAACCAATTAAAGGCTTTTGCAGATTTAAATTGACCTGCACAATCATGTGTAAAAATTTTTAAAAACACTAAATATATATATGATCTCTAAATCTAATATTTAATTGAAATGTACTATTTAAAAGAAAATTTAATTCAATTTTACTTACCCGCACACCCATCAGACCGGATCCAGTGTTGTGAAGCATTTATGTCGCGACTCACAAGATTATGAAAAAACATGCCGAAATAATGAGCCACATAACTCCTATCATGAACCTTATCATCGATGTTATAGAAATGAACCTCCTTGATGATAATGCATTCATTTTGATCTATACTTTCAATCTCATCCAAATCAAATTGTGCATGTCTATAGGTCACATGGACAAATATCGCAACTTGATCAGAATAATAATATTGAATTTGAAGCTCTTTTTGAGGAGAGAATGTATAGTTCTCCGCAAAATCTACAACTAAAAGAATACAACCAAGTGGAAAACAATATTTGGAATCATGAAATTGTTTAGCTTGTCATCGTGCACCATGACAATGTTGGATATGTGGATAAATCATAGATCAAAATCTGTCCATGAACTGAAGGTATGGTAATTCACTCTCCTTCAATGCATTTTTTTTTATTCTAGTCATGTCTTCATTTTGTATTTCTCATATTCAAATCTCTTCCACTGGACTGGTGTTGTAACATCACTATTATCAAATTGTAAAGGAAATTTATGTAAATTTCTACAATCATTGCATTCATTTTTTATACATTGGACATTGAATTCATCAAAGTCTTCTGACTTATCACATAAAATGGATTTCACAAATTCTGTTGTACTTCCACGAACCATATCTAGATTAAGTACTGCCATAACATTTTTATATGATTGCAAATATAAGTGAAACTCAACATGATTTTGACAACAACATGTTTCACGAACCTTATTTATGTGCACAAAGAAAGGATGCAACATCTCAAACATTCTTTGACCTATTTTCACATTTGAAAATTCTTGTTGAATGTTTCAAATAGTTCACTTTGTGTAGTATCGAAAAAATGTTTTGGATGTGAAATCTTCATACCGGTCTCATCATCTTTAATCTGTATAGTGTCCCTTCTATTGAAAGAAACATGAGAGTGGTTGGTCCAAAATTCAATGACTCGACTTCTTACATCTTCAGAAATTTTATCTTTTTGAGGAACTCTACAAATCTGTACCCAATTCTTTTCAATGTTCATATCCAACACATTTCTCTTCCTAATATATCTCTGAATAGTTCTTCGAGATACGTTGAGTAAATCAGAAACTGCTTGAACTTGATTTCTGCATGTCAATCTCTTACTGGTAATCATATTCATCAACGCTCTTCTAGCAGTATTTGAATCAGATCGTCCATGATTTGTCTTGTTAACAATGTTCAATGCATCTTGCAAATTTTCAATTATTGTTTCTTTTACTTGACCTCCTTGTCCAATTTTCCTATTATCAACACCTAACAACTCCAAAACCAGAGTCATTTCTCTTTTCCAGAATAAATTTGCAAACAATTGTGCTTTTCCCACCAAAGTTTTATCCTCAAAATATTCTTTCCACATGTTTTTGACATGAAATTTAATAGTGTTGTTAGATATCAGGTGCTCCGGTGCAATTTGACTGACAAGTGATTCCTCATTCATCTCCATCAAATTTTGCATTGTAGGATAAATACGTATACCTTGACTACTACCAATATCCTCCCCTAGTTGAGTTGCACCTTCTTCAACATCAATAGGTTCTTCTTCAACATTGACTAGTTGCTCTTCGATAAGTTTCGTATAACCTTTCATTTGGTCATTCCTTTTACGATCATATTTCCTTGTTCTAGTCCTTTTATTTCCCATTGCTCAATTAGAAGCAAAAAATTTGTTTTGCTTTCAGAATCCTTCTTTATTAAAAAACTTGCAAAGTCACACTCCTCCGGTCACAAAATGCCTTTTTCACTTCCTCAAAAAACTTTATATATTATGAAATAAGGATTTAATTTCGCAATTGATATTTTTTTTTTAAATAACTTTTATATATCCCTTTCAAATTGAAAGGGTGGGTCGCCCATGCGACCACTCACAGGTGGCCGACGACTTAGGTAGACTCAGCCGAGTCAGCCTTGGCCTAGTATTACTCGGCCGAGTTATACTCGGCTAGCCGAGTCAGCCTTGGCCCAGTATTACTCGGCCGAGTTATACTCGGCTGAGTCGTCCTAGGTGGCAAGCCATGTTGGCAACCAAACCTCCAAAAACACACCAAATCGACAAGTTGGCACTTCTACTGGTTTTTTCTCTACTGAAACTAAACAATGTCAAAAAACTAAAAGTACCCTTTTCTAGATCTCAGAACTACGATTATTGACATATAATTTTGATATTGTTTCGGCTACATAATATTAAACAAATTTGTTAAAAACTACATGTAGGTTATTAAATCTTTCAGAAATCGTTGATTCAGATAATATAAAAAAATACTAAATCAATTCAAAATATTTTTAAAATCATAGATAACACTAGAGAAGAGAGTCCTCTTCAATAATATGTAATTTATTTGGTTTTTGGTATAGTTTTGATAGGGGAAAAATGGCGGGAGACAAAAATAGTTGATTTCAAGTAAGTTCAACTTTGAATACTTATAACAGGCAAAGTATACATTGAAAACACTTCTTCTTCTTTTTTTGGCACTAGCTATACATGTCATCTAAAACATATTCTGAAATTGGAGGAAAAACTAATGTTTTACTTATAATGATTTGGCGGGAAGTAAACTCCCTGATTTATAGTATTTTCACGAAATGAAAATAAGACCTTAAAATTTCAAAAAACATATTAATTTTGGTTCAATTTTTTTTAAAAAAATTATAGGCATATAATTCAGCCTATTTCACACATTTCATCAGTTTACATCATCTTCAAATTCTCAATAGAAATGTGAATTTTATGCCCTTTAAGTTTTACAGTTTTGGTGTTGTTGTCCTTTTCCTTTGTAAAGGGGTGACAGATTATTGTGCTTTTACCTGTTCATTTGATGTATAATTACAAACCCTAATCCACTACTACACAGGGTTTGGCTGGCCATTTATGTGTGTCATGGGTCTCAACATATGAGTGTTCATATCATTTACATTGTGGAAAAGAATCAAGTGCATCAGAATAGAGTAATGCAAAAAATGAGGGTTACTACCCTCCTGAATACTCACAAGACCCTCATGCATCTAGTCAATAACATACTGAATGTAAACAAAATCAGTGTTCACATAGGAATTCTGGATGTCTGGGATGATCATCAACAAATCTGCAAGAATAATCTCAACCTCTCCATCAATCCCTAGCACTCTGCACAACCCATATGCTAGATACTTCATGTAGAAATTTAGGTCTTTGAATTCGTAAGGTGCATCTTAGCACCGGATAATGGGGCTATATACTTCCCTGACCTAGGCATGTGATTAAGGATCAATTTCTTAACCAGATTGACTTCCTTCTTATACTTTTCCTTTTGCTTTCTCAAATCAATCTCTGTGGAAGAAGGATGATAGATACCAAAAAATTTCATGAAAGAAGCCCTATCTAAGGTAACTAGGTCTGTTTGATCCTTCTTTCTGATGGTCTTAGAGACCATACCATACTTTCTAGCCAATTCTACTAGCAAATCAACATCTAGAAAAACATCTAAAACTATCAATTTTTCTAGACCTAATGTCCATAGATTTCATATAGGGATTTGCCTAGTTCTATTGTTGTAGAAGTAATTGAATAAATGATACCCAAAACAATTTGGAGTAATAGAGTCTCTACAACTAGACATATAGTCAGAGAAAATTTCATCACTAACCTTTCTATTTTGATTTGATCCTGGGAGCAAGGTGATGAACTCTTCTGAATAATTTCTCTTTCCCTTTTTTTTCTCCCTTGTATCCTTTCTTCCTTCATTAGTTGAGGCCTTACCGGATTCCGGTTGACTCATCTTTGATATTTTCTTCAATTATCTCTCTCTGAACAAGCTCTTCTTCACAAATCTCTATAACTTCTAAATTTCTTGCTCTACTCTTCTGAAAATTCTTATAAGTAGAAGACACAAGTGCCAAGTCTATATATCATTGAGCAGTTAATGCAACAATCTAGTCAAGATCTCAGAATGTCATTGTTCAATCACATTAGCATTCACTCTGCATGTATCAAGTTCAATTTTGTGCTAGCCATGGCGTATGAAGCTGACAGGCAATTGAATTTGAAAAGACGGCTGGAAAAAGGTCATCATTACTTTTACTTTTAAAACCTTAGAAAATGTTAAAAAATCCTAGACGACAGTTGATTGGCTTGGAAAACTCAGTTTTTCACAGCTCAGCAAAGTATTGTACTTTGTCAGGATCTCCTAACTTTCTCAACTCTGGGAATTCATTTTGTTTTCTGGAAATGGTGCGACAACAATCTTCTCAAAATTTCATTATGCTCTACTTGACTATGGTTCATCTAGAGATTGAGAGATAAGGCTTTCTCCAAGTTGCTGAATGTTTTTTTTAACTTGGCTTATCTCACGAGATCTAGTGACTGAGCAATCTCTTAATCTCTGAATGGGAACACTAACCGTAGTTTCTTCATGAGACTTCGAGACTAAAAAATCTCTTGATCCCTGAATGTTTCCCTTTTGACTGCCAAGATCACGAGATTCAGTGACAAGGCTATCTCCATATCTCATAATATTTCATGTCACTTTTATTTAATCAGGAGACTTAGCACACACCGTTCATCTGAGTCTTGATCGACGGTTCATTTTTAATCTCAACATTCTTTACTCAACTCAGGTCCCATTTGGAGATTCAGTGACCAAAATAATCTCATGATCTCTAAATGTTAGCCTTAACTCAGATCTGGTCTGGAGATTTAGAGATAAGAAGCATCTCTAGATTGTTGAATGATTTCTTAACCCTTGGTTCTGTTTATAGACTTGGCGATAAGAGGAATCTCTAAATCACTGAATGTAACTTAACTTGACTTTACTCGACCCAATTTTGATCTCAATATTCAGAGATAAAGGTAATCTCTAAGTCTCCAAATGATTTTCTTGACTTGGGTTAAATCACAAGATCAAGAGACAGCCCCATATCTTTCACTACATCAACTACCCACATTTAATCTCATTTGAATTATCTTAACTGAGGTTCCATTCTGAGATTCAGTGCCAAGGAAAAATTCTAAGTCCCTAAATACTTGACCTAACTCTGATTTTGTTTTGAGATTTAGCGTCATCCACACATTTGAGACAAGATCAACAGTCATTCTTATATCTCTGAACACTTTTCTTAACCCTAAGTTTATTTGGAGATTGGGAGACAAGGCTTTATCTTGTGATCTCTTAATGCTTTGTTTAACCCTAGTCTGATTTCAAGATCAAGAGATAACATACATCTATGAGTTGCTAAATAAAAGTCCTGACTCTAGATTAATTAAGAGATTCAACACCAGCTGCTCATCTTGGTTTACATCAATGATCCACACTTAATCTCTTAAGACTTTATTTAACCCCAAGTTTGTTCCAAGATCAAGAGATAAAGGTAATCTTTGGATCTCCAAATAAAAATCTTAACCATTATCTAGTCTTGAGATTTGGAGATAAAGGATACCGCTAGATCGTTGAACACTTTCTTAACTCTTGGTTATATTCTGAGACTCATCACCAACCGCCCATCTTACTAATCTCCTGGACACGTGTCAGCATCTGATAAAACTCAATCTTGTCTCTCTTGATTGCTGAACTCTTTGTGCTTGGCTTTATTTATCTAGAGATTCATTGATAACCACACATCTGCAATGTGATCAATGGTCAGCGCTTAATCTCACAAGTTTTAACTTAACCCAGTTCATGTTCTGAGATTCAGCGCCAACATAATTCTCGTGATCTCTTAATAAAATTCTTAACCATAGTCTCTTTAAGATATTTAGCGACAAAATCTTTCTCCAAGTCTCTAAATCTTTTCTTTAACTCGACTTAACTTGAGAGATTCAACGCCAGCTACTCATCTTTACCAACATTAATGGTCTGTGCTTGAACTCCAGAATTTAAAGGACTCAACCATTTCTTCATGAGATCCAGCGACTAACATTTGTTGTCAAGTATTTTACTTCATCTCTTAATCTCCAGATGTTACCAAATTGACCGCGATCTTCTTGAGATTTAGAGATAACCTTGTCGCTGAATCATTGAATGTTTCCAACTAACTGCCAATTCTCTAGATACTTGGAGATAACCGTTGCGCCATATCGCTAAGTAAAAAGAACTAATTGCCAACCTTTGCGAGACTTAGAGACTTTGAAAGACATAAAAGAACATGTGCATAAAGGTCAAATCGAAAACATAAGAATCTAGGGCACGATTTTGAAATTTTAGACAACATAAACCCTACCAAAGACCAAAAGACTTAGGGTTTAAGGTTCTTAGACATTTTCAAAGCAAAATTGACCTTGGGATACAAGAATCTTGAAGAATTTTGTAGGAACACTTGAAAATACGAGATGCTTTGGCATACATTATTGACACCGGGAACCAAAATTTTTGAGACAACTTAGAAAACCTAAAATAGACCTAACAAAACCCTCAAAACATATGGTTAAATATGCACTAATTTATTTTTTGAGAGTAATGATATATTAACATGGACAAGAGTGGAAGATAATAACAACATTGCATAATAAATAAATAAACCTTTTAGGATCATCACACGATCATGCATAAGCAAAAGACTCAGAGGTACTTCCAAGGGTTCCATGGAAACCTAAAAACACACTTGGAATAGAGTGCACACATCCATGAGACTTCCCAAAAAGGATTCAGACAATTTCCAATGAATCACAAGAGGCTAAGCTGACAATAACCCACGACCGTATATAGAGGAGACTAATCTATCCTCGAAATTCATCTAAATAGAGATTAATTTTAATCCCAAGAGAAGTGTTCCTAAGATTATTAAGCATCCATGTTCATTACCTTCTAACCATAAAGAACCAATAAATAACCACATAGAACCACCTCGAAAGTGTAAAGAAACTTCCTAGCATTCAATCCTAAATAGAAAGCCAAAAGAAGCACATGTGTCAAACAAGATAGAGGCATTGATTTGTGCAAGTGTTCATTCATGTGTAAATGTTGATTGAATTAATGGTAAACTTATAAGAAAAAAATTCTTAGACAAGAGAGGCAAAGATGCCAATCTGCAACACAAACGCCAATGAGCACAAATGATATTGCAGGCACAGGTGTTGATCTGCAATTATTTCCTGAAACTTGGAAAAATAAAGAAAAACACCTAAGCTAACACCAATGAACAACTGATAAACATCTAGCTCCACACTAGGGAATACCAAAAATCATAATTCAAGGTCGTTCACACTTGATATAATCAATAACATCATATCCATAAATCACTCAAACATAAAATAAAAGGGATAGAATAATCACATCATGCTTAAAGATCTATCACTAGAAGTAGTCTGCCACCTATACACTGGTCCTCAACAGTAACATGCAACACCACCCAACCATGTGGTACTCTTAATCCCACCTGACCGTTCTTGCAGAGATAGTCACCTAGCCACAAACACATTAAGGTACACTCACACATGAGAATGGGTAACACACACATACTAATCAAATGAAGAACTTGGTGAATGGTACAATGATCTCAATGCAAACAAATAGATTTAGAACATAGTACAACACAATTACAAAGGGACACTACTTAGTAATAACAAAGGTTCACTACAAGGACTTAAGAATGGAGTGTCATTACATGACACATGGTGGCCCATGTAGTATTGAGCCTTCAATCAATATATGTAGATGACCAGACTTGATATGTATCTTCGATCAACATCTATAAATGACCATATATGGTTCCTTTGATCAACGTCCTTAGATGTCTAGGCACTAACTTACCTTTGATTAATGTCCGCAGATGACAAGGTAGTCAAACTATCTCTTGTTATTTTGTTTTTACCCAATTCATTTATTTAGTTTTTACTTGATTAAGACTTCCCACGGGTTACCCTGGTGATCCCTTTGTGTCCTAGTCCACCATGGAGATCCACCCCACTCCACTACCCAAATACCTAATGTTATTTCATTTCAACAAGGCATTGTGCAACAGTGTAAGAAAGACTCCAAGTCCAAAACCAAAGTGATAAAAATCAAGCTTCATTAACCTCAACCAAGAGCATGGGTCCCTCGGGATCCCGACAAGGAACACTCAATTGTGCTCATGATGTGGTCTCAACATTGACATCACCAATCAAGATGTTATCTCAATCCAGCATAAAACAAGAATTAAACAAAAATAAAATGACCAAAGCTCATGCACAACGCACACTCGACTGGCCCCTTGCCAGGAGAACAGATTCCAAGATGAATCTAATATCAACAAACAAAAACCACTGATTGGTCAAAAACATAGGATTAATTCCCAATCCTAAATTATAAGAAAATTCAAGACATTCACATGGACTAAAATTCACTCCCAAAGTTCATCACCATTGGCAATCCTCCAACAATGGCTAAAAATTCAAACTCTGAATAAAGCAAAAAGAAGAAAACCCATTTTCTCTATAACACCCAAAAACACATTGGTCTAATAAAATTATTATTTTAGAAACACACCAAAAAATGGGTAGCATAACACCATAAAGAATTGAAAATGAAAAACCATGATAAAAATATGAAAGCCCAAACGAGCGTGAAAACAAACCATACATGTGGGGGAAAACATAAAAATAAATCCCACAGATCATTTACATCAAGATATAATTGATTCAAATGAGAAATGAATGAGATTTGAAGAAAACCTACCTCACACAATGGCAAAACCAAAAAATGGAAGAGTGATTCCAAAACTCCAGAGAATTGAATGAAAACTTTGGCAAAGCAAAGAAATCCCGAAACAAACTCAACAAGCCAATGCCCACAAAAATATGGTGAGCAGATCATGATGAACTATAACTGATTGAATGTTTGAAGATGTTAAGTTGATGATCACCGAGCTGCAGAAAGTTAATGTAAGACATTAAATCAATTAATGTATTGTATTGTAATTGATGTCAACTTGATATAATCTTATTGGTTATATACATAGTGTCAAAGAATTTAAAGAACCAAAGAGATAAAGGTTATGTTATCAATAATGCATAAAAGTTTAGTATTCACCAAGTGACAACAAACACTGATGGACAGTGCACACCGATGGATAGAGAACACTGAGAGAAAATTCATAGTGATACCCAAGCAAGTTACTTGAGCAAGAATTACCAAGTAGAACCAAAGAGATACCCCGAGCAGAACTGAATGTCACAGTGTTGCCCAATGGACAGACAACCCCACCGGACAGAGATGCCCGAGGAAAACTAAAGTCAAGACCGAGCAAAAAAGGAGCTAAACACCGATAAGAACTGAAGTTCAAAAATGACAAAAGACTTAGCTAGTAGGAGATAAATATGGAGTTAACTGATTGATTACATTATTTTCATCGATCAGTTAAAAGATACAGATAAGCTAGAGATTAAAGCTAGTTTTATTCTAGTTGTCAAGGAGAAATCTGCGAGATAAAACTAAAGAAAGCTTTAAAGCAAGAATGGCGAGATTTGCAAATCACATCAAGAACAAGAAAGACAAGGACTTAGAAATGGTGAAATCATGTATATAAGAGAGACAAGATAATTCATTATGAATTGGGGGAGAAGAATAGATGAGGATGCTGAAGAGAATACTGGTGAAGAAGACTTCATATAGTCCTGATCAAACAAGGTGAAGAACATAGCTAAAGATTTATGCGGACATCGAGCAACAGAGGAACAACATCACCAAGAAGAAAGAAGTGGATCAAAGGAACATAAAATAAACATTGATCAGAAAGGTATTATGAGCTTACAATATATCTAAACATCTACAAGTTTAAGTTGTATATATGAACAGATCATATACTGTTTTAGTTTAACCATTGATTCATAAAATCTCTTATCAGAGTGGGATTTAACTATCCTTTATATATTGAGATACATCCCAAGGAGTATCAAAATGTTTCTCATGAAGATAGCATAGTGAAATGCCAAATATCAAGTGACAAACTATTATATTAAATCTTCTAACAATGTCGTGCTTAACAATGTGTTTGTAACTTTTAACAGGGTTGGCTCTTCACCGAGCTCACTTCAGAAGAGTGAAAATTTTGGGTTACTAGTCCCAAGTGGTTTTTCCCTTAATAGGGTTTCCACGTTAAAAATCCATGTGTCAAATGTGTATATGGTTCATTGCTTTAATGTTTTTCTTTACACATTACTAAAACAAGATTGATCGGTAAACACTAAGTTATTTACTGTATTTTGGTAAAGACTAGACTGTTATTCGATAAATCTTAAGAATAAGGATTAACAGTGAACTCTGAGTAGTAGTTATTTGATAAGATTATTTAAAGGCATACATCTTGTAGGAATGAAGATAACTAGAGTTCTATAATTGTGGTATAAATTTTTGGGTTGTTTTATTGGATTATTTTTTATGCCACTGATTCACCCCCGCCCGCCCCTCCCGCTCTCAGTTATTCTAACAATTGGTATCAAAGCTTGTGTACTTGAAAGGAAGGTTTAACGGCTAAGCTAAAGTTCACAAGATGAGAAAAAGAGATGTGCCTAAGTTGAACAAAGACAACTTTGCATCATGGAAAAGCAAGATAAGACTCCACCTATCAGGTATTGGAAATGATGTTACTCAATACTTGGATACTAAATATGTGCTGCCTACTGGACCTCACACACTTGATCAATTGAAAGAAAAGCATGAACACAATTCTATGATGATAGAACTTGCTTCCTCACTCTCCGATGCTAAATTTGAAGATGTCAAAACATGCATCACTGCAAATAAAATGTGGGACAAATTGAAGCTAGTACATGGAGGAGATGCAAATGTGCTAAGAGCTAAGGCAGAAAGCCTAAGAGGAAATTTTGGTGACCTAAGAATGAAAGAAGGAGAAAACATCACTCAGTGCAACTGCAGAATCAAAGAGGTAGTCAATGCTATCCAAGGAGTAGGAGGTGTACTTGAAGAAGAAACAGTGGTACGTAAAATCCTAAGAACCTTAGTGTATGCACCCTAAAATGGTCACCTGGACTATGGGCCCCCATTTATCAATTTATCAAATTCACGAATCAATGCTTTACAACATTTTCAATTCAAATCAATCTCCTTGATCAAATTGTAATTAATTTAATTATTTCAATATTTTCTAAAGTTTGATCATTTTTATTTAATTAAAAGATTTAATCTCCCTTTTAATTAAATTAAATTCATCTTATTTAATTAAATTAAATTCCTCCCATTTAATTAAATAAAATTCTTCTAATTTATTTAATTATAAA